>PVIU01012163.1:0-61286 GCA_004026605.1 Ondatra zibethicus
GAGCTTCCTAAGCTAAAACTCTCCCTGTAGGAAGGTCAAGGTCATTTGACTGCCTTGTTCTCTTGCTCAGTTTACTGTTGAAAAGTAATGAGAAAATGCACACGTGAAAAACGTTGATTTCTGATTCTTCAACAATTACAAGGCTTAGGCTAATTAGTCCAATACGCAAACTTAGATGAACATTGGCTGTGTGTTATACTCACAGACTACATTGCTATCACACCTGTCAATCACTTCTCAACCCTCCGTGCTGGCTTTTAGAGCAGTCTCTGCAGGTGCTTGTGTTAGGGACCACTGACACACAGATGAAGAGGTGCCAAACACTTAGCATCAGCATGGTACAAACCTGCAGGTTCAGTTAGGATATTTCAGGAGGCTTTAAACTCTACACTGTTTCAGTGTAAGCCATGATGCAAATGAGCATAATTACCCACTTAGCACTTGAACAACTGCAACATTATGCAGCCATTAAATGTATTTTCAAAAAGCATCATATGTAAATATAAAAATGATTTAGTTAAACAACAAAATCAGATATATCACACTGTTGTGGGTAAATGAGGTCTGACTTACATTGCCAAGAGAATTTACAGATGCACTGTCCAGGCAGTGCTGTCAATAGATGGATAATTGCTCAGAAGTACTATGCTAAATTTTGCTAGGGCATGTAATTCCAGGACTAAAAATTAATATTTGCACATTAATTATAATTAATTATGTAGTCATTAAAATATTTTCAGAACAAATTAGGGATAGTAGCATGTTTCTTTGGAATGGTGGAGGATATAATTATTATGAGTATCATCTGAAGTTGAGGATTAAAAAGAATGGTTGAATACTTAAACAGAGTTCAAGATCATAGTTATGAGACTCATAAATATTTTATCACCTAAGAACCATTTTGAGTAGCACAATTCCTTTCATTCATTATGCTTAATTCTCATTGTAAGTGTTAGATGATGAAGAGACACATGATTTTTGTCAAGAATTTTGTATTAAGTTTTGAACTTTGGTTTCATATCTTTGTCTTGCTAAAATATAAGAACAAGCACTAGAGTCTTGCATTTCTCTTATGAAGATAACAATATACGAATAGCATTTCTCAGGGCCAAACCTCATGCTTAATATAAACATTGAAGGTGAAGAAACTTGGGGTTTTATTGTGTTAAACTAGTGGTTTCATTTACTATCAAGTTGCAAACATTTTATTCTGATACGCCATCAAAATATGTCCTAGAATGGCTACATGCCATCATATTCACTGTGGAGTAGTAGAGTCTTTCTATAAAATTTCTTTCATTAAATTAATTCAGAGATACTAGGAAGGCAAGGCACCTCAATAGGTAAAGGGGATTGCATAAAAGCATGAAAACTTGAATTCTCATGTAACTAAGGTAGAAAGAGAGAAACAACTCCCTAGAGTTGTTCTCTGACCTCCATAGTATGTCAGGACAAATATTTGCCTGCACTCAAATACACATTCACAAACACACACACACACACACACACACACACACACACACACACACGAATAAATGAATTAAACAACAGTTAATAAAGTAATTTAGAAAACATCTCTGCATATGCACCATAATAATGTCTGATTAATTATGGCATGCAAGTGATAGTTAAGAAAAATCTAGATCAAGCATAAAATATTTCACATGCTCCTGATAATTAGAACTATTTTCAATGTCAAAGGCAAAATTAATATTAATTGTTTTGATTTTTCCTTAATTTCTTACTGATAATATTAAATATTTCTATATGTCAAAATGTTTCATTTTTTAATTTTGTATTTTTTAAATTTTTATTCATGTATATATTTTATTTTAGAAACATGATCCCCCACACTCCTGTCCCCTTTGCAGGTATTTCTGCTGGCCTCTTTTGTTCTCTAGAAACTTTCACTTCTATTTCCATGTTACATAAACACATATGATTTTAACTTTCTATATAATATTTATATAGAAATATATAAATGGAAAATGTAAAGTATTTATATTTCTGAGGCTGACTTTATTTACTTGATGTAACTGCATCCATTTTCTGAGAAATGACATAACTTTGTTGTTTTTTATGACTTAAGAAATTGCATTGTAGAGTTCTACAAATAAAATAAATTTATCATATTATGAATCTAGAAATTTATTGCAGAATATGTGCATGAAATGTGGTACATGTGAGTTGCTAAAGTTATAGATATTTATGTTTTGAGTGGTAATAATTGTATTATGTCATGCATGCCTTTATAGAGACACACATACACACCTATACAATCTCTCTGTAGATAAGTGATACAATGGTGTGTATGTATTCATGTTGTAGGCTCCTGGCATATACAATAAATTATATGATAACTCAAGCATTTACTGACAAATACAGGATTAATAAAAAGAGCACAAAGATTGGTACAGTCATATAGAATACAGAATGCTGGCTACTTATGTCTCTTACAGATCATAGTTTATTTCTGTTTCATGATGCTACTTTGTACACTTACCAGTATTTTCCCCACGTACTTTCATAGCACACTACCACACACAGAATACACATTTTGACTTTGGATAATAAATCTACTTTACTGATTTCATTCATGAAAATTTATCAAACAATAAATATGGCATTACAAAAATTAATTAAATACATCGAATGTTCCAAAACAGTAAATGAAAAAAAATTCTGTAAACTTATTTTAACTCTTAGTTCTAAGGAACAAGTTTCCCTGTCCTATATTGTTAACTATAAATAACAAGATGATAAGCATGTAAATATACATATAAAAATATGCAAGGAAGTTGTACACGTACTCGGAGTTCCTTATTTTTTTAGTTGGTTGTTTAATTTGCTCTACAGTGCTTCATTGTACTTCATTTTAAAGTTGAAGGAAAACAATATTTACACTTGTGAAATAAAATTGAAAACTAATCTTGATTGAGTACTCAGATGGCAATGGCCCAGCCTGTCATCACCCTCCCTGTTCAAAGAAGTTCTCTGCCCTGACACCCCACGACACAAATCTGGTTGCTGCTGGACATCTTTCAAATTCAGCCTCAAGTAAGCAGTGGCAGATGTGGCTGTCTGCAGCTGAGACAGCATCCATCTGGAGCTTGCACCTGTTGTTTTGCTGAGGCCAGAGTGCAGGTGTGAATATAAAATTGGAAAGGGCAAGTCCACAGCAAAACTAAAAGAGTGTTTTCCCCTCTCTTAATATCTGTTTTGTTTTTCTCCTCCTTTTCTTCCACCTCGAATCATCATGCGAATGGGATAACAATCCAAGGCTAGCTTCAAGCAAATACCCTAAAACAGTAATTATCATAATTTTTACAACTATATTTGAAAATCAGAATATGAGGAAAACAGATTTGAAAGCCAAAAGGGGGGGAAAGGAGATAAATTATCCTCCAGGGTGGCTCTTCCTGGACTGTGTTGATTCATGTAGAAATAAGAAACATTTTGCTAACAGTACAAACTGAGCTACTGTCTTATTACATATGCAACATTTGTTTCTTTTTATTTTTTAAAAGCATTCAATTAAATATACTTCAAATATACTTAATGCTAAGACATATTTCTTCTTGGGTCTTTGAATGTCTGATTGCACCTTCAAAATGAACTCTCCTGGAGATCAGTGAGTCACACACTTAACTTTATTTATAAGTACTTTTGTTATTGCTATAATTTACACACTAAGCACTATCTGAGCTCGACCCTTGAATTTATAACATTTCAAATAATGCTTGTTCAGGAATCATCATTTAAATAGAAAGTTTGATCTTATAGATGTAGTATCATTATGTAAAATATGTGAAAATATTTTGTAAACTGAAAGAAATTTGGCAAATGAAGCTAGGTGTTGAGATGGTTGGGGTTAGATTTTCATAGACAATAAGTGTAGCAAGTTATATCAATAACAAATAAAATATAGTGAATGATGTTTATCCACTTCTAACAGTTTGTGTTTGTTTTCCATGTTTCCATTTAGAGAAAGAAGTTGACCTGAATTGTGTAAATGCTGCCTTCACTACCTTGGTGCCAGCTGTGGTAGATGGCTGAGCATCCTTTTCTTCCTGAAAGCTATTTCCTTCCTGTCTTCCCCTTGTTGTGGGGCACATGTTTACAAGAAGTCCTTCAGTTTCTTTTGCTTTTTAAGAATAGATATTGTCGTATATTTTTGATGTTAGCCTCTTTAATTTGCCTATTATGACAATTAATGAGCTGCTATTGAACACTCATTAGGAACACTATAGTATCTTAATCTTTTCAAACACAATTTCCTCTTATCTCTTTGGTTTATAGACTTGCAGTGTTGGCACTAACGTGGAAATCCCAAGCTTCTCCCATCTCTGATCATTTTGAACCAATGTTTTATAGAGACCTTCAAGTACTCGGTAGACAGAGAGAGGATGAGCTTCAGGACTCTGCATCAATGCATATGTGCTAATAAATGTCTGTACATTATACTTGACATGTCTAAAATTGGTGGGTGCTTTGATGACAGATATTTACCTCTTCAAGTCAGAGCCATTAGGATTTTGAGATTTTTTTTGGAATTGGTAATTCAATAATTCTTCCCATTTGTTCATTTCTGAAATACTGAGAACCTCCCATCTCAGACTGTAAGATGAAAATAGGAAAGGACTGTGCGCTGACTCAGGCTTACAGTGAGGGATCGAAATGAGATAAATGATAGGGAGCAATTATAAAGAGTAGTAAAAATTCTAGATATGTTTTTGTCATACTGACTTGATGACAATTGGTACAAATTCTGAAACTAGGTCATTTTGCCACAATAAAGTAATTCTTAGCAGTCCAAATAATTTTTATCTACAAGGATTTGTACTTTCCCCTCTCGCTGCATCAAAACCAAGCATAATATTATTACTTTTATTTTCCCTAAAAAGCATTTTTTGGTAATGGTGAGGATAATGAGTCCTTTCATATCAAAGTGATATAATACATTTCTTTGCAAAATATATTAAATGAATCATTATTTACATAAAGTTTTTAGAAGTCATTATGAACTATTGTGCAAATTTTAAACTGACAGTGAATAGGTACATTATGTTTAGGGACTTTTCAATCTTGATTTCTGATGCAATAATCATATCACCTCATTGATGGGCTATTTTGTAATTCACAAATTATTTTCAGCATATTCACAGCCATCATGATGCCAATGGATAGTCACATTTAAATTATGAATCAAAATTACCTTAAACCTAAATAAGCTGATATTCATATCAGAAACATAAAACTAAATAAACTATAAAGAACTCAATATTTGAATGTTGCTCTATAGTAGTGTGGTTTTTAGCTCACCATTTGTTATAGTTACCATAGACTTGTGGGTTCTTATTACCCTGTACTGCTTCAGAGAAAAGTAAGAATATTTGTTGGCGTATCTTATCTATCTTGTTTCATAATGTGTTAGGAAACATTCCCCACAAGGGTGGTAGAGTGAAATCATATGAGACAGATCCACAGTTGAGACTGGACAGTCAGTGATGTGGAGACTCCTATGTTATGGCCAGATTTTCTGAAAGGTGGCCTGTTTTATAAGTGGTACTGCCAGATCTGAAATCCACAGGCTAGATGACATTACTCTTAGGAATTTATTGGTCTCTTTCAACTTTTGTTCTTACTTTTATTAGATTTAATTATGTTGTTACATAGAACTTGCTCCTATTTATAGTTCCAGAAACAAACTCTCTTAAACAACAAAGTAATTTCTGTCTCTTGATTGGATACAGTACACTCCAGAGACTTTATACAGTAGGAAAGAAAAATTGTCCTAGACAGTAAGTAGGAGTGTGTGCGTGTGCACATGCATGCATTCTATTTAATCAAAATAAGTATCCTACCAAATACATATGAATACCCCAACATTATACACAGATATTTAAATCTGAAACAGTTTACAAAGACAAATGATTAACTTGATTCAAAATATTGCTCTTTTACTGCAACATGTTTATAGCTATATTCTTATTTTGTCACTTACTAAAAGAACTTACCTTAAAAAGAATAGATCAAATCTTTCTAAAATAATTGGTGACTATCTTAGCTCATATATTTATTATCTCAGCAGAAATTAAAGTATTTTATAGTGTTTTTATGCAGGATTTACAGGCCTTAATCTTTTGATCTTTCATGCTTTTCCCAAATTGATACAGTATAGCTCCATTTCTATTTAAGTCAACAAGATTCAGAGGAAAGAATGGATGCCAAGTAATAATTAACATATGTATTAATATTAATGTCAGAAAACTAATGGTTACTGCTAAAAATGTTGTATATGGCACAGTTACAGAGAAGATGCCCTTTGTTGCTCTGCCTAAAACTCCCTGAAACCTTTTATTTTATTATTGATGTTGGGGTTCTTGGGCATGTAAACAAACATATTTGCTTACAGTAGTTAGCACATGGGCTTTAAACCACATATTTATGTACTTGGTACTTTCTTTCCACTTTTGACAGGACTCTGAGTATCAAACTCAGGTTTTAAGCTTTGTTTGACAACTGCTTTTACATGGAGGACTTTCAGTAGCTCTGCAACCACATCTAGACTGGATTGAACTGCAACCAAGTTAGTATGCTTATTATATCACTCTACATAGAATACTCTCATGTACTAAGAAGTCTGTATCTGGGCTAGATATGTAGTTCGTTGGTGGAGTACTTGCTCATTCTGTGTGGACCCTGATACAGTACTAAAAGAATAAGAATTAATTAAGAATTTACTCCCAGTCTACTTTTGTTTCTAGGTATGACCATTCCTAGATACAAAGCACATTTAGTTGAGAGCAATGTATTGGCAACGTCCTGAAGAGAAAAGAGGATGCTCTTAGTTGTCTTCCTCTTCCTAGATGGTATGAAGAGACAATAATTGGAGTCTGAGTGTTCTTCTTAGCTCACGAGGCATGATGGAGAGGGTACTGTAGAAAAAAAAAGGGGATCTAGAACTAAGACATCTATGTGAGATTCACCTCAGAATGCTTGTCTTAGATAGACTTTTTTATAAAAAATGAAATAAATTTGCTTGCATGAGTACCAGATAATCTTGCTATTCTTATTTGCAAAATCAAGCTAGATATACAAGGATGGAATGTCTTATCCAGAAGTTTCACTGTTTTTATTTTTCTGAAATTACCAAGGGGAAAAATTACTGAGAATTAAAGCTCTTGTTTATATCCATAAAAATACATAAAGCATTTCCTCAAGAGGGAAACAAAATGCTACCAATTTATTCTGACAGAACTAACTGATAATGTCTTCTTGGTCACCACCACAACAGCCTTATAGAGAAAAGTGGTCATGCGACATCTCCATTTCAAGACGACTTTTAGCAAAATAAGCGAAATAACTAGATGTTAGTCACAGTTTGTTTAATTTTTCCATACCTATGGATTGATAAAATTTACCCAGTGATAGGTGGTATTTTATCACTAGCTGTATCAACAATTAGCTCTGCTCTGTAACCCAGCTGAGAAGTGAATAACGCCAGTGAGGCCACAGGAACTGAACAGATGGACATCAGAGAAGTAAAGCATCTGATCTTGATGTGGTGATGGAGTAAAGAAAGGGAACATTCTGCGGTTTCAAGTGTTGTGAAGGATGAACTGGGAGAAAGAGGAGGAGTGAGCCTCCTTTGGGATGTGATTAGGACAGGTGGCCACTGCATTTGCAATGCAATTGAAAGGCAATACCCAACATGGTAATGTGCCTATCGAATTCAGATGAAAGTTTTAGGCAGCAGATATAGATTTGCCTGTGCTCTGGATTGGATGTTGAATAAGTGTGTACTCCAAGAACTTGTATGAATGTGGAAAGCTTGGTTCAGGATTTGGAGATGCTCAGAAGCAGCGGAACAAATGAAGAACACTGGTGATGTTTCCTTCGGGAGAAATAAGTATGGTTCTTGTAAGACTTCACTCACTTCCTGCAAAGCAAATTAATATAAAAGAAGCTGCAACAATCTCACATATGTTACACATGCATGGTCAATAGCAAATCCGGCTGCCAGCTTTTCTGGCTTTGTTTTACCATGTGATTTTGGCTTGCAGTTCTGTTATGATGCCATGCACTGTTATCTGATAGTATGATGGAGCCCTAATGAGAGCCAGCAGCACCCTCTTTGGAATTGCAGATTCTAAGAGACATTCTAAATGAGCCATTTGAGCAGGTTATTTACCTATGGTATTCTTCTACAGAAATAGAAACTACAATAATACCACATCGTTGCTTGAAAGGTGTTTATAAAAGCTAGGAATATAATGGAATGACTAAAGAGAATGTACAGACAGAAAAAAAATGATAAAATAAGTGCAGGAAGGTGGTTCAGTGGTTAAGAACATGATGATGTTTTTGTTGAAGTGTGTAGCATGAGTTCTTATAGGTCTGAATAATAAAAACCGGGAGTCAGATATTGGGGAAGATGCTGAGAGAACAGAGAGAAGAAGGGACAAAAGCATAGCCACCTTACCTCTCAACTTCCCAGCCAAAAAGAGACCGTGTTCCTGTTTTATCCCATCTTATCATTTCCTCTCTCAGTCCAGCATATCACTTCCTGTCTCTCTGTACAGACCTCCAGACCTCTATGGTTAGTGAGTAGCTAGCTGCAACCTCTGATCTTCAGGCAAGCTTTATTTGTCCAAACACATTAATATAGTGATATTTTGTTTATGATCTAACAAATGAAAGTTGCCTGAAAATCAGAGTTCAAAGCTAGCCACAGTGGTCAGCCATACAAGCCTGGCAATGGTGGCATACACCTTTAATTCCAGCAGTCACAATAGTTAGCCCTAGAGGCTAGGCGGTGGTGATAAACACCTTTAATATTAGCTCTAGAGAGGAATATAAGGCAGGATGAGACAAGAATTCAACCTCTTTTCAGTCTGAAATTTTCATAGAGGTAAGAGCTCTCTAGTTGTTGGCTGATGATTCTCTGATCTTCAGCTTGAACCCCAGTATCTGTCCCTGGGTTTTTATTAGTTGTGCTACAGAGCTGCATCATGTTCATGACCATATGCACTCTCATTGCCCTTGACTGGCAGTTATCACTTCCCAGCTCATTTTCTGAGTGTGTGTGTTCACGTGTGTGTGTGTGTGTGTGTGTGTGTGTGTGCATACATACAAACGACAGTAACAGAATTTGCCGTCCACATGTAGATTTGCCTTTATGAACCTTGATGGCACTCCTTGCCATTAGAGTGGTTCTTAAGGAAAGCTCCCCTTGCTCTTAAGTCATAAACCTATTCTTTGGAATGCCTGAGTCTATTTAGCATATGTTATCAAGGTAGCCAAGATCATAAAGGCTGTTGAATTCAAAGATATGTTTATTGTAACACAGCTAACATTTAAAAGTCACAGAGAATGAAAGACACATTGTTTTAGAAAATAATAAATTTGGGATTACCATTTCTTCCTATGCCTTTTAAAGTAAGGCTGCTAAGACACCATTCTCTTTTCTCCTAACAAACCTGTTATTTCACCTGGGCAGATAGTTACTAAGTTTGGTAACCATGTTCAATCTGAGCTTTCAGCCTCCTTAGCATCATTTTCTGTGTAAGCTACAGACATATAAATTATTTTCTTCATATGCTAGGAACAAACAAAATACTAAACCAAATGCTTTCTGAGGATGAAATATTCTAAGCATGATGGTATTGCACATTGTTATAGCTTTCATTTTCTTCAATCAAATCCTTACCACTCCCTGTAACTTTCAAGTTTGACATAAACTTGAATACAATGTCTGAGACTTACACTGAGGTTATTCCCCCCCCCACTATTTTGACAAAATTAAAAGAAGTTCTTGCTTCAGAAAAATAATATGTTAGCTCTTTGCTTCCTTCTAATTTTAATGATTCAAACGATGAGAGAGTGATTTGTCGTTGGCTTCATCAGCAGCTAGCCTTGCCAAGTGAGGTTGCTATCTCTTCTAAATGCAAATTAAAAGAAAAAAAGAAGAACGTATTAGCCGATAGCAAAATGATATGGTACATGGCCAGGAAGGTAATGGCCTCTATTGCAAGCCAAGACTTCATATAAAGGGTTATCTTACAAAGAGTGGTGAACTGAAGACCCAGCTTCCATCATGTTGACATCTGTAAAGGTCAGGAGCAGGGATGGAAGGGGATATAAAGAAATCTAAGGCTTAAAAAATCAGTATTATTTAATAACAACCTAGGGGAAGGGGGCTGTCTTAAGTCCTGTGGAAATATTCATTGTTCGGTTTGTGAGAATATGAACTAGGAAGTACAAATTCTGCATTTTTCTAAGAACGTGTTTGGTAACAAGTAAGAAGTAGCAGTGTCCTCTTCATCCCCGAAGGACAGTATGAGTACATCTTATCCAATCATCCACATTAGAAGAGCATCTCATCTATTTTTAGAGTTTTATTTCATGTTCTAAAAAACATTCCTATTTTTTTCTCTTCCTGAAGAGTACCACTTGAACAGAAACGGCCATCCCTCATCCCATTTCATTATAGAAACACTCCTAACAGCACAGTTTTCTCCTATCAATAAATATGTTTGATGTTCCATAGAAGGTCTGTGTAATACATGCAGAACAATGGAGTCAGACTCAGAGATAAATTATTACCAAAACAACTGTAAGTGATGAGCTTGCCTCTGCTGCTTCCCTGCGGATGTGATGTGGATGCTCACTGTGAGAGCAAGATGCACAATAAAGCCCACGAGTAATAATCATAAATCCCAAGCAGGCATTCCCCATTCTTACGACATTTTTAAACCCTTGAAAGAGGCTATAAGGTGCAATCTGCCTTGAGAGGCATTCTATTTCTCAATACATTTAGTTAAAGTGTGAAGTGGAGCATGCCTTTGCTGGGGTGAAAAGACACAGCACCCTCATGAAGAAGCTTCATCCACACTGCAGTGTGAAAGCTGCTCCCTGTCCTGCTGACGGCTTTGATGAGGCCTGATTATATGTTTTATTTAGGTTATAAAGTTATCATCCATCCACCCCCCCACAGAGCTCACACAAACCTCTATGCAAAACGAGTGTCTCAAAATGCAGAGTCCACATGGAAAGTCTTAGGGAATGATCGTAATTGGATAGGACTTGTTTGCAGAATTGGAAACAAAAAAGAACTGACGTTTTCAAATGAGCCTCTTAAGACTGTGGTTGTATTGGTTTCTGATTCTAGCTGTTTAGTACCCAGTTAAAACAAAATGCAGATGCTGACTGCCAAGATCAATAGTTTTATTTCTGTGCTGTGTATTTTCCCATGCAGTTGCAGATACCAAGCAATCAAGCAGCCATCGGAGAACTAGCACGATGTGCAGAGACTGCCAGTCTTCATATATCTCCAGGAACATTCTGGAGGACCTTTGTTAATTTGCAAAAAATTAGAATTTATTCCCTTTTCTACTCAATATTTGTTATCTTTTACATAGTCTCTGACCCAAAAAGTACCTGAATTGTAAAACAAAGTATTAAACTATTTGTGATTTGTCAACTGAATCACCTTATAATCTATCCCTGCCTTTTGATATGCTGAATTTTCTATGATGCTTAGTTCAATATCTGTGGCCACTATCTAGATGAAGAAATCCAAGAAAATGTTGGAATGCCACTTTTTAATTTTTTTCTTAATTTTTCGAGACAGGGTTGCTGTGGAGCTTTGGAGCCTGTCCTGGAACCAGTTCTTATAGACCAGGCTGGCCTCAGCCTCACAGAGATCTGTCTGACTCTGCCTCCCAAGCACTGGAAATAAAGACATGTGCCACTGCCACCCAGAAGAATGTCATTTTTTAAAGGTTCAGACTGTTTAATCTTACTATTAGTAAAGTATATACTTTTGGTATCTACTTCATGGTAAAGTAAGTCAAGGGTCTTTTTAGGTCATACTACTCCAGAGTACACTTTATATGTTGACAAAAGCAACAACCTTGCTTATGACGCTCAGAATGGAGGCCTTAATCATTTCAAGCAGTTCTCTCAATTCTTGGTGCTGAAGTTTAAAGGATAATCTCAAAGCCTACACAGAATGGTTTTTTGTTTGTTTGTTTAAAGGTTTAGATCCAACAGTTTTTTTATTAGGATATACAGACTGATCTACTTCTCTGTACATTTGAGAGCCTTGGATACGTGAGGGATTATTTTAAGACTGATGTAGTTTCCCCATTGTGTTACTTTTAGCTTGTCAGCTGTCAGTTATGTCCATACCTTTGTCAATACATATTATATTCTCTTGACAATAAGACTGCTGGAATGCTTCGAGAATGAGAGATCCATTAAACCAATCATCCACTAAACCATGCCAAATAAGGCAAGAAGGCGCGCCATTCCTATGAAGGAGAAGTATAAATTCTACTGCTTGAATGTATGTTAACTGTCAAAATTCATATAACTCTATTGACATGATGGTCATATGGTAGCAAAGATGTTACTTTACACTTTGTATTGTGGGCATCTCCAATGGACAGATCAAAAAACCGAAGGTTATCAAAAGCTAATGTTGCCTCAACAAGTAAACATCTCTTTGCAACAGATGAAGGCCTTTACAGAAAACTATAGTCAATCAAAATTCAGAGTTATGAAGTCCACAGCCAACGGATATACCTAAAGAATATTTCCAACACCTAAGACTCAGGGAACAATGCAGAAGAGACAGCAGAAAGACTAGAAAAAGAAGAGAATCATGGACTTCATTGTGAATTTTGGTTTCCTAGTGATATCAGAAAGTACACCCATAAAATCTTACCAACTTGCATAAGGATGATACCAATGAAAAGCCAAAGAGGATGGAGAAAAGTCCATGAACCTCAACCCTACACAAAGAACCAGAGGCAACTGATCTGAGAACTGGAGAAGTGGCCTTTCTTACACAAGAATGCAATGTTTGTTTGTCCAACGCTAAATGGTCATCCCTGGAAACATAATAGAGATATCAATATATGGACTGAATAGATTATAATTAAGAATACATATGCATATACATGTACACATCTTCATGTGATAACAATTACTAAGAAGAGTATGAATTTGAAAGAGAGGAGCAAAGGGCGTATCGTGGTGGGATTTTATTTCTGCGATAACAAATAAAGCTAGCCTGAGGATCAGAGTGTGGAGAGAGCATCTAGTTAGCCATAGAAGGTCAGAAAGTGGTGGCACAGACCTTTAATACCAGTACTAGGGAGGTAGAGGTAGATTTATCTCTGGATCTCTGTGAATTCAAGGCCACCCTGGGCTACATTAGATTGATCCAGTCTCAAAGAGAAACAGAGCCAGGCAGTGGTGTATCACACCTTAATTCCAGTATTTGGGAGTCACACACCTTTAATCCCAGTCCTAGAAAGGTGGAGACAGGAAGGGATATGGCTGGCACAGAGAGGAATATGAGGCAATAGGAGGCAGGAGCTCAAGGCGTTCAGTCTGAGGACTTGTAGAGACAGGAAACCCATTCAGTCTGAGGGCTTCACAGAGGTAAGAACTATCGACCGGCTGCTCTGCTTCTCTGAGCTCTCAGTTTTTACCCACAAATATCTGACTCTGAGTTTTATTATTAAAACCAATTAGAATTAGCATGACAGTATATGAAAGGCTATGGGAAAGGAAAATGGTGTAACCAAACTATAATCTCAAAAATTGAAAATATTAAAGGCAAAGAAAGAGCTGGGTTTGGTCTTTTAGACAAGGTTACACAAATATGACTTAGACTTGGGAATGAATGGCTTCTAAAGTTCCTGCCTATTGCTACTTCAATGACAAATAAAACTTCAATGCAGCATTTCTACTTTATCAACTCCCTTCTTTGATTTCGTTTTTCTTTCATGTATAGCATGGACCATATAGCTGATATCCCTGATCTGTTTTGTCACCCACAACAGGAAAATTATTTATTGAGGAATATTGTTTTGAAATAAGAGATAAGGAAATGAATTCACCATATATTAATACTTAATTTATCTATTTAATTCATTTTAAACTGAATATCCAGCATTATGCTGTACAAAAGGTACAATGATCAGTTATAGGACTACTCCAGCTTGGCCAATGAATAGCCTGGTGGTATATGGCTGACTGTTACAAATTCAAATTCCTGAGTCCCATTGTATATTTACTGAGTAATAATCTCTATGTCTCATAGTTTAAAGCATTACACACAAAGTTGAAGGTCTTCTTGTAAAATTAAGGCAATAGTTCCTTTAAATGTCATATTTAAGGAGCCATATGTCTTAGAATTATTCTACAGCATTTTCCTGGTACACTCCATTCAATTGGCCCAAGGTAAAATTTTAGTGGAATAGTGAAAACAAAGAACAACATATATGCTAGATTTCTAAACACAAGATAGAGTATCCTTGAGAACACATCCTTAGAAAAATCACTTAGATTCTGAGTATCAGATGGGGCTCACTATTCCTATGGAGCCACATATCACATGACAGTAGAGTCCTATCCAACTATAATTGTACATAAATTCAAATTGCTGGTGGATAAAACCAGTAATCTTCCTTTCCTCATATCTTAATTTTTTGTGTCCTTAGCTTCTTATCTGTACCTTTGATTTTTCTGCTGCCTTATCATTTCTAGTTATTATTTGGTCTAGTAACTAGTATTTTCTGACTACTATAAATGTCAATGTAAATATTTGTGCATCCAAACCCATAGTCTAAAAGATTCAGTTATCTACCTTCTCAAACATGTTTCTGTGGGATATATTTAGTACTCAAAGAGAGTCACATTTGGAGGTCTGGTAGCACTCTCAGTTCCCAGATGTCTAGTCATGTTTTCTTAGGGCCAGCTATCAAGGGAAAAATTATCTCTTTATAAACATAGGGATGTCACAGTCAAAAAGGCACTGAGCCATATATGTTGATTATAAAAATGCAGCCTTGGGATACTTCAGTTCACTTTCTTCTAAAGTCTAGCCAGCTCCCAATTAAAGAATTGTTGTAAAGAAGAAGGATAAATACTTGCTTTGTGGGCTGATAATTAACATAAACAAACAGATTTTAAAATTCACAGTCACAACTTTCAGTACTAACAGATTAACGGGAGTATAAACTATATAAAAGAGACACAAACTGGGTGACTGTGGAAGTACACAGGGAACCAGAGACAACATGGATGCAGCTTCCCTCATGGAAGGCAGAGTTTCATATCAACTTGACACAAGCTAAGGTCATCTTAGATAAGAGAACCTCAATTGAGAAAATGACCCCATAAGATCTGGCTGTAGGCAAACAAAAGCCAGTGAGGTGCTTTCTTTATTAGTGACAGATGTGGGGGTGCACAGACCATTGTAGATGGGACCATGTCTGGGCTGGTGGTTCTGGTTCCTATATGAAAGCAGACTGGACAAACCATAGGGAGTGACCCAATAATCCTCCATGCCCTCTGCACAAGCTCTTGCCTCAGACATGTTATTTAAGTTCTATCATGGTTTCCCTCAATAGATTGTCTAAGGAAATGCATCAGAACATGTCAGGAGAATGACGGATGGTGAACAATGTTTTGGGGAGACTGTGAGAGAAGTTCCAGAGACAAAGAAGAATGCCTTTTTATCTCAGGCATTTTGTTCCCTAGACTGTGCTTGGGTATTATTTCATACTTCCTGTGATAAATGTTTGCATTCAACTTATAAGACATGCATATTCCTACATGTTGGAACATAGCTATAGAACCCAATCTGGTGAAATGGCATTCTGAATAATGTCCTTACTGTTTTCTGAATCTGTATGTGGCCTTCTGCCTTGTTTTGGTTCTTGCTCAGATATAATCTGTAGTACATGCCAGGAAATTGTTTTTAAATTGGTCTGTCTCGAGAAAGCTCTGGGAAAGGGCTTCTCAGTTAATACTTAGTAGGTGCTTATTCATGTTTTTATGTTATTTTCTTATCATTTCTTTATAAACTCAAATAAACTTTGTTGATTTATTTTTTCTTTGTTACATTTTTGTATTAAAGTACTTTGAAACTGAAGTAAAATTGTCTACAGTGTTATACTGTAGTCTGCCCCATATCTAAGGTCCTCAAAACCCTGTCTCACAGACAGATCTCCTTAGGTTGACAAAGTTGACAGATACATAAGCCAAAAAAACCTTTCCTCCCCAAGTTCCTTTTGCTCACAGTGTTTCATCACAGCAATAGTAACCCTAACTCACCCACCTGTGGACCAGCTTTGAAGGCCCTGTTCAAATTCTCTGCAGAGTTCTTTTAGCCTGAACTGCATATAGGTACTCAGAGCAGTTCTGGCACAGCAGCTGTGGATACAGTCAAGGCTTCTTTCATTTAAACCAAATCCACAGCCAGGCAGCGGTGGTGCACACCTCTAATCCCAGCACTTGGGAGGCAGAGGCAGGCAGAGCTCTGTGAGTTCTAGGTTGGCCTGGTCTATAACAGCTAGTTCCATGACAGGCACCAAAGCTATGCAGAGAAACCCTGCCTTGAAACCCCCCCCCAAACCAAAACAAAACAAAAAACAAACAAAAAAACCCGAATCCACATCCAGCTTCCCATTTAGCCATGCCCAGATCCACAACTTTGAGTGACATGTGAGTTTCTGAAAAATTAGGTCTGCAGTTGCTGTTATTATTTGCTTTCCAGCCCCCACCATCCTTTGTGGCTATGGAGAAAAGAGAAATCAAGAGAAACAAGAAATGACTGTTTTCAAAGTCTGAGCTTGTCATAGTGTAGTGGTTTGGATAAGAATGCTCTTCCGTGGGCTCATATATTCAAAGTCTTGGTCCCCAGTTAGTGGAACTCTCTGGGAAGGCTGAGGAGGTGTGCCTTACTGGAGAAGGTGAGAACCTACACCCTTCACACTCAGTCTTTTCTACCTCATGTCTGTATCTCAAGATGTGAGCTCCCAGCTACTGTTCCAGGATCATGACTACCTGACTTCTGTCATGCTCCCCACCACGATCGTCATGGACTTTAACCCTCTGAAACCCTAAGCACCAAATGAATTCTTTCTTTTATAAGCTTCCTTGATCATGGCAATTGATCTGGACAATATAAAAGTAACTAAGACACATAGGTTTAGGATAAAGAAAATCTCAGATTTTTGGAAATGGCATGGAAGTTAGTTACACAGAGATACAAGGAACATACCAGGCAATGATGATGAATTTCTGAAAATGAAAAAAGAGAATGGCTTATACTTTATGGATCATTAAAAAAGAAGAAGAACAGTTAACTATGGAGAGAAAGGCACTTACTAAATATACTTCTAGATTTTTAGAGAGATGACAGAGGATGAATGTTACTATACAGATATTTCCCAAGGAACAGAGGGTTACTCAGGGAAAGAAAAGAAATGCTTTTGATTTTGTTATTACTTTCTGTCTTTATAACATGATAAACAACTGTAAATAATAGATAAGTACATGAGTTTGGGTGACTTTTAAGACCAAAGCAGGCAGAACTGGGTTAGATCTATGAGTCAGAGTTGATGCATTCATGATTGAGAACACAAAATTCACAAAACAAAAATTCTCACTCTACCTGAGCCTTTGGTGAGAGCTGAATTTGTCAGTTACTATTGTGCAACTCAGAAAACAGCAGCCTGTGGCAATGCCATGCTTGAGTGTACACAGGATGCTTGTGTTTTGCTAGCTCTATAATGATGCTTGCAAAGCAGATTGAAAACCAGGGGTCTTTTTTGCATCTCGCTATTTCTTTTCACCAAACACTGTTCCTTACAACTCGTGGAGTTTATTTAATTTATAGTATGAGAGCCATTTGAACACAGGCAAATTCCAAGTTAATAACTGCTGGGCACATTACCTCAGAGGGTTTATAATGATCAGCATTGATGGTATAATTAAATTATTTGATTATAGGAACCTAACCTAGACAAAAGAAGAGAGAGTAGGAATAAAGAAAAGACACAAAGAAAAGAGAGTGAATGAAGGAGGAAAGAAAGGACATTGAGCTAAACGTACTTAAATTCAGTACACATAGCAAAACGTGCGTGATAATTGAATCGTTTGCCTATGACATCTAAGGGAAAGCTGAACTTATCTCTGAGTAATGGGGACTCTGATTCCCGTTGTAGTGATCAGGACAAATTAAAAATTATCCTAAATGAATTGTTCTCATTTAACTATCAATAAGGACACAAATTACATATTATTAACCAAAATCTATTTTTATCACTGAGGAAATCATATCTGTATTGATTGGCAGTAGAAGGAGATAGAGGAATTTGGGGGAAGAAGAAAATTACACAAAATTATCAACGTTAAGTATTATCTAAATATTAATCTTGACATAATTTAAGAATAATGTAAAACAGCCAGAGAGCTTCATTCCAATAGCAATATTGTAGTTAGCTGTTTCTTAGCTCATGTCTTTACCTAAGTTATTTATATTCAATTTTTGGACATTATTGTTCATTTATTACTTGGTTGATGGAATGAGAGAGCAGAAAGCATATGAATCAATTTAAGTCTACTTCTTTTGCAGTAATAGGATTTCATAGCTTGTTCGGTTCTCTTCAGTAAGATGATTGTGGAGGGTGAGGCCACAGCTAGTGAAGTAGAAGGGCAACTCCTTACTAGTAGCTCTTGCTGGTAGCACTATGATCAGTTCATATGCTTGTTGAGTGACTGGACATCTTCGGCCTCATCCAGTGGAGACTATGGGAAACAGTAGGAGAGTGAGATTTGACAGAAAACTTAGTTTCACTATCAAAAACCATTTGAATAAATTCTTCCCATGGAAAAATATTGAATGAATTTGCCTATATATGAAAGCTTTACTTTATACAAACTTATCTTGAAACTCTGAGTATATTAGGCATCCTGTTAGGATACTCCACTTAGTCCATATGACACAGATTGGGGAAGCTAAAGGTAGAAAGACATATTGAGTGAGGAGAGAAAATCAATGCCAAAGCAAAGCATGGCATAGCATGCCCATTGAATCTTTCCAAAGAAGTTGGGTATTCCTGGACAAATCATTCTGATTGGTTAAGAAAGTAAACTTAGAGCTGATACAGCTCAGCCATTAAGAGCACTTATTGCTACTGTAGAAGATGTAACTTTGGTTCCCAGCATTCACATATTGGCTCAAGATCATTGGTAATTTCTGTTTCATGGGGTCAGGCATCCTTTTCTGTCCTTCATTGTACCAGACAGTCCCAGGATGCTCATATAAACATTAGACAAAACATTATGATACATGTAACATAAAATAAGTAGATTTTAAAAAAAGGAAAAGAAACAATTAAGACACAGTGACATAGGAATGATAAAATCCTAGAATGGGAAGTCCACAAAGAGGACAGAGTGCATTTGCCTTTAAAATGAGAATCCCTTGGCTAGTTCACACAGTTAGGTTGTTTCTCACTAGCCATCAGACATCCCTTATTAAATTACTAACTCCATACAGGCCATAGCTCCCACTCTGTCTTCATTGTTATTCATGAGGCCCCTCTCGGCAATCCTAAGAACTTTACCTAGAACATGTTTATTATATCAAGTCTCATCCCTGAGCAGCTCTGACAGTTTTCCCAAATTCTAGTTTGTGTCATGGTGGCTAGTTCTCTTCTCTGCTCCTCACTGTTGTAGACTATCCCGAGAAGTAGTTCTCATAGTGTCTATTCACTATGTAATTCCTGCCTCTCAGCCCGTCTTTAGGCTCTGGGACTTGCAAACGAATGACACTCATTCAAAGTTCCTGGTCAATTAAAATTATTTTGATCCTCTTGGTAAAAGCTATATTATACCAAAGATACTGTAGTGTAAAATATTTTTGAAAGAAAATATAAATGAAAAATATAATCACCCACAGAAGAAACAGAAAAACAACTGTGACAATCTTTGCCTCCCAACCTGTAATCTAAGAGGTACATGGCACTACCTGTTCACTATCCATCCTAACTCTTACCATCTTATACAGACTCAATGGATGTATGATATTACTATACTTTTGCATAAATAATTGGATTATGTATATCTAATGAACTGCCTTATGCAATATATGCATTTATATACAATATTTTTATTCCAATGGAAATATGCACACACAAGCACATAGAGCCCTGGAAATGTATGAGTACACACAATATTTGTACATGTCATTGTTTGGGCTTTATCTAACTTAACTGTGCATTTGATTTAGTTATTTCACTTTATGTGAGCACAAAGCATTGAAAACCTTTAAATACTCTTTTTTTTTTTTAACCAGGATGATGCTCTTGAAGCTAAAAGGAAGAGTAGATGTTGCCTTTCTTTTAAAGAGCATTCCTAAAAATGTAACATTGTCCTTAAAACAGGGTGTAAAGTGAAATTTGGAAGGATTTTTCAGACTTAAAGCATGGCTTAGAGACTAGAAGAATGCAGTCCATTACATTTTAACTGCCAATACCCTCTGACCCTGAATAGCAAGCTACCAGTCTGTTGAAAGAACTGGCTTTTAAACACAGTCCCCAATAAACTCCCTATTCCAGCTTTCCCCTTCCAAGCCAGCTGACAAAAAGTATGTGGTAAAAGAAAGTTGTTTGGGATGAGACAGGAATGAGTCTCTTCCTTCCATATCCTGTTAGACGTGAATGTCTTAAGAGAATCTTGCAGAAAATACTGCAGGCTTAAATGAAAGAGGAAGTGTGCTGTGTTTCCCCGTGGGCTCAGGTTATAGAAAGAAAGGTCGTCTTTTCTCATATAGCCAAAATGCAGGAAAAAGGACACTAAGACCTGAAGAAATGAAGATCTTCTAGTAAAGAGGAAGCTACACTTGGACCTCTCTTCATTTCTAGATCCCGTAAAGAATATTGCTTATAAGTGTACACTGAGGAAGGTTCTGAGGGAGGTTCTAGAGGAAGGAGGGGACTGGAGGCACAGTGTTTCTAGGGTCACCATAGTGAAGAGTGTGAGAACACATGTTAGTAGAGCAAGCAGCTTATCTAGAGGCAGTCTCCAGGTCTTATTAGAGTTTGGGCAATGGCTAGAAGGTAGCTCTCTTCAGTGGGCTAGACAGTACATTACCACCATGCTTATTTGGGGGAACACACAACATGAAGGCATTCATTCCAGATGGCAAAGGAGAATACTTCATTTTGACAGCTATCTAATAATTCCTTTGATGATATTTCCTCCCAAACTGAACCAAAATAAGAGGACAGAAGAAAGATGGTTTCTCAGATGGGCGCTATGCCCTGCCTTCCCTGTAGTGTTCACTTTATAACTGAAATTCTACGCCTCCCCTGCAGTGAGGACGGGGGGAGAACTGATAAAAAAGGTCCTCAAACATTTTAAATGAATAGGGATTAAACTCAAATACTTGAATAAGAATACTTTATGAAACCCCACTGAGGAGAGTTTAAGACATTTCAGCAAAATTCCATTAAACATTATGGTTGAATAGGGAGTCAGTCACTGTGGAACAGGGACAGGGACACACACTAACGCCATACTCAAATGGCAGAGGCTTTTAATTTATTGATTTTATACTGTTCTCATACTACATCATGGGCATCTGCATACAAATGACTCTAAACTCTAGACAAAGATTATATTAATTTTTAGATCAGATATTTAGACACTGAACAGTGTAAATAACATGGAATTAATAGTGTGTGTGGATATGTAAAGCGTTAAATACCAACCGATTAAAAATAAACAATAAACTAAATTAAATTTAAAAGCAACTGAAAAACTAAAATGTAGAACTGTAAGTGGAGTGGCACACAGCTCTCTTCTGACTACAATGATGTCAGTAAAAGAATAGCTTTTCCACTATTTAAAAGTAAGAAAACAAGACCCAACTCCCCCAAAATAAATGATGCTAAGAGCTAAGGACTTAACTGTTTCTACAACTCTATGGACCACTCTTCACTCTTAGCTGTGTGTTCCTAGAGGAGGCATTTCATTCACTTGTTTTTAAAGTATCGTCTAATCTCTCATAGGCATGTAATTCGCCAATCAATAAAATATGAAGCAAGTTGTAACTGAAGGGATAACACCAGTCAAAAATCTCTATCGCTTAACCATTCGGTTGGAGTTGGCCAGAATCTATAGTCACAGGTCTCTTATAAACTTGACTCACCTGGATGAACAGTAAGTTGCAACCGTCTCCCACTGAGTTACCCATGCACTTTCCTACTATGGTTTTCGAAATGGCATTTGCTTCAAGAATCTTTGTGACTTACGCTGCAGATTGAACCAGGAGAATTGACCTCATCCCTACCCCAGTGCAAAGGCCAGGTTATATTGAAGGAGCATGTTGTCATCCAAGTATTCCAAGTGCATCTTCTCCCATCTGTGTTGATGACACAGACACAGTGAAGCATAAAAAGCAATCCTTTAAAACTAGCAGGGAGCATCATTCCACAGCAGAAAAACAATCAGAGCCTCGTTTGTACCGTGAAAACAAACAGCCGGATTCCGTCATTTGCTGGGTAGTTAGAGTAGACTTTAATTATTGGAAAATATAAGTAATTAGAAAAGACAAATCATTACCTCCATAAAAACACAATCTCTTTCAAAGCAGATCATCAAAATGGTGCAAACATGAAGTTTGCTAACTCTTACGCCTAATCAGATATAGTTCAAAAATATTTCTACCATCGTAGCTTTTCTGTCTGTACTTGGCTGACTGCATTCATAAAATGGACAGAGAAGCCACAATACCTAAGGTTCAAAGAACATTGCAGAAGTGAGGATAATAAGAAGCTAAGAACCAGAAGACAGAAAGATGTGCAGCATGAAGACATCTGTACATGGCATGGCAGGTTCTGTCATGGACGCACTGCATCTGTCCTTTTCCGCACAAGACTCAGAAGAGATTGAGCTCCTTGACATTTTATCACTGATGGGAATGAAGGCCCACTCCAAAGGACTATTGACACTTAAGGATTTTTGGGAGAGAGTTCTTATTTTCCTCAGTGGTGTATCCAGAGATAAATTGCCCTTGTTCCAGAAAATAACCTCATAACCATGCTTGGGAAGAAATGTTAAACTCAGTGAATCACACACAAAGTGGCATGGAAGTCTGAGGGGGATTTGTTGAGAATAAGGAAGATGAGAGGGAAGGAAGGGGCCAACATGACTGACATTCACTATGCAGGTTTGTGAAAGTGTCAAAAATGCAAGTCTTTTTGCTAAGATGTAATACTAATTTGTCTATTTTTGTTTTCATGCTTTGTTTCAGAAACCAAATTAAACAAATTCTTCCCAATTCCCATGTCCTGAAGCATTTTCTCTTGTAATATTTTAATAATTTCTACTCTTAAATTTAATCATGCAATACATTTGAGTTTTATACATGATGAGAAACAAATTCATTGAATAATTGTTTTTCTTAACATTATTTATTAAAATCACTGTCTATTCCCCAATGTGCCTTTCAAATATTTTTGTTAATATAAGCTGGTGAAAAACATAATTGCTAAGATTTTATGTTATAGTAGAACCCATTATTTTAGACAACAACAATATTCTATTAAAAATTTTTAAAAAGAATAAATAAAAGATAATGGTTGGTGGTGATGACAAGGAAACCTTAAGCATCATTAGTGAGAATGTGAAATTATGTAGGCATTGAGAAAACATTATAAAAGTGTCCAAAAATTAAAAATTAAACTACATTGTGATTTATGAGTCTTACTACTGGTATATATTCATGAGAAAAAAATAATAATGCCAAGAACACATTTGAGCTTCCATGATCCAAAATATAGAACCAATTTAAGCATTCATGGATAGAAGAATAAAAAAGGAATGCACAAGGTACACTCATATACATGTATATAATAAAATATTATTCACTAGTACAAATATTAAGCATAATAAACTTCAGTATCCATAAGAAACCTACAAGGCATTATATTGGATAAAATAAATAAGACCTCAAAAGTCTAACACTATGTTTCCTCACTTCTAAATGTAATCATTAAGCATTGCTCAAAGAATTGGAATATAGACTTATTGTTACTAGAGACCTAGGATACGGAGAGCTCAGTCAACAGGTATGTTCTCTTAAAGTTATATTAGAAAAGTAAGTTCTGACATCCTGGTGAAGAGTATGTAGAAGGGAATTAACAATAATTTATTGAGTATTTCAAGGAAGCAGGAAGAACTAAATTTGAGTGTATTGGCCCCAAAATGATAAATGTTAAAATTATAGATAGTTAATTATTATGTCCCAGTGGATTAGAGTCATTCAAAATGCAAAATTATCATGTGCTAATTAAAGTCTTAGTGAAAAATTGTTATGCTAATTTGAACTCCTAAGAACCTGAAATCTTGGTTATTACAATCCAAATATTTAACTCAAAACAGTATTCGGACCAAAGACAGGAAATAACTTCTTGGATTGCTTTATTTTTTTACATTGAAGAAGTATTACTGGAGCTTTCCACCTGCTATGAAGGCCATAAACTGGTGACAAACTTTTTGCAAGGCGTTCAAAAAGTTGTTACTGTATAGTAAATTAGACAGAGATAGAAAAGAGATAATAGATAGATAGATTATAGTGATATTATTTATGTTTTAATGAACAAAGCTTGCCTGAACATCAGAGAGTAAAACTAAGCCACTAGATGCCAGACAGTGAAGTCACACACCTCTAATACCAGGATTTGGGAGACAGAGGTGGGTGGCTCTCTGTGAGTTCAAGACTATCCTGGGTTACCCAAGATCAATGCAGAAACAGATTAAGGTTTTGGTGGCTCACTCCTTTAATCCCAGTACTAGGGAGTCACACACTTTTAATCCCAGTACTAAAGGGGAATATAAAATGGGGGAGACAAAGACTCAAGGCTAAGTCTGCATTTGTTAAGCTGCCGTAGAGGTAAGATTTCTCTATTGACTTGGCTGTTTTGCTTTTCTGATCTTCAGTTTGAGGCCCAATATCTGCCTCTGAGTTTTATTATTTGTGCTACATTAGATAGGTAGGTAGATAGATATATAGCTAGCTAGCTATATAGATAGATATGAATAGCAAGGCATATCTAATAAAGAAGAGCTCATGAAGAAGAAAAAGAGTCAATGAATAGAGAATGTCTCTTGGAAGTGTAATGACAAAATGAAAAAGAAATTAAATAAAAGCTGAAATATGGAAGTATGTGTTACAGTCAGTGGGTAGAGAATTTCACATTATAATTGATGAGAAACTTTAAGTTTATTCTGTAGATACTAGGAAATTGTCAAATATCCCATCAAAACACAATTCAAATACTACAAAATCCAGACTTTGGTGAATTATTTCAAAAGAATATGTATTAATTTCTTGCACCCCTCTTGTGTATAGATTTAAGATGTAAGTGTAAAAGAGATTAAGGTAGACAGTTAACTACTGTATCTGAGGGTTCTAACCCCTTCTGATTGTCATATTTCAGCCTCACTTTCTCAGCACAAAATCTAAGTTGTGTGACCTTGTTGAAGATATTCTAAAAGTATTACCTAACACTTCTTTAAGGTAAACCTAGTTAAAGGAAGAGATTCAATGACTTAATTGTTAATGCAAATCTTATAGCACACAAATACATTTCAAAGTAAAACCACCAATTTCAAATTCAAAAATTGGTTTTGTTAATGACTACTACAGAATAAGTCCATTATCTTCTTAGTGCACATCATCTCAACATGAAAAAATGCAGCTAAAATCAGAATATCCTATCCACACAACTGTATGCAGCAGTACAACATAGAATTCAGAATTCTGCTTAATAACCTTCACCTGTTACTTGCAAGGCAAACAGAAAACATGCTGCTTGTATATCAACTTTTTGACCTTGAAAGAAATGGGATCTTGATTTTTTACTAATATTTTAACTTTGGCTTTAAATAGCAGCACAAAATATGAAGTACCCTTGTAAGAGATTAATTGTTGAGTGAATGATTTTGAAATTTAATTTCACTGTTATAAATATCTGTAGGGTCCCAGAAATACACTCGTTAAGTGTTAAGAATAAATATATCTTCTGATTATTTATTACATCACAAGAGATAATATTGATATAGGCTGTATGTTTTGTTGTTAAAATTTAAGTGATCTCTGTCGGAATTGTATGTCCCAGAAGAAGAAGGAAATTTCTGGTTATATTCTTCCCAGGTAGCAGTCCTTTTTCATAACCAACCACAAAAATTTGAAAATACACTAAAACGATGTTTCTCACAGCAGTGGTTTCTCATCAAAAGGTATGAGCCAAGAGGCAGCCAATTCTAGAAGCTCAAAAATCCAGATATCTGATTCAAGTAGACTTCTGTGCATTCTGCGTATGTACTTTCATTTGAATGAGAGCAGAGTTAAGTACATAACTTCACACTGTGTTAATGGGAAATCTAAGTACAGTTCCCACAGAGCAGGGATTATAAGTTGCTTTTATGTGGAGTACTTGCGCTATTTCAAATGGTATCTACACTGTGGGGTAACCTGTTAGAGAGGTAAGACTTG
The DNA here is from genome assembly GCA_004026605.1 of Ondatra zibethicus. Lineage (NCBI taxonomy): Eukaryota > Metazoa > Chordata > Mammalia > Rodentia > Cricetidae > Ondatra > Ondatra zibethicus. The sequence goes on from PVIU01012163.1 coordinate 26,375, forward strand.
TGTAAAGCTAGAGGATGAAGAAAAGAGATTAATTTGAAATGAAGAAATGAGAAACATAGGAGAATGGATGGATTATAAGCCATTTGATCTTTACCAGTATACAGAGTGAATGGTATTTGGTGGTTGAAGAAGCGAACACATTTTACTTTTTTGTGGGATAGAATAAACAAACCAACAGCTGTGGCTGAGGACACCTATAAACATACAAATTCAAATCAGTATTGAGGGATTTTATTATAAGATCATTTATAGGAAATGGGGGGAAATCATATGCTTTAAAGCTTGCCAAGGGACTATTACATATTACTTTTGCCTTTGAACTCTAAGGGTCCTGCAAACAGTGAAAAACCTTGTGTTCTATGAAGCTTCTGGTGGATGGTACCTCAGGTTAGCCCTTTCTTTCCAATCATACTGCAAATTTAATTGCAACACCTGGTGCTGTGCATCTAAACAACTCTGAGACAGTATCTTCTGATTCTGTTCCAGGGGCTGTGATGGACGGTTGGTGCTGTGCTTCTGCCTTTGAGGAAGGACAATCCTTTGGTTTGGAGGCATTGGTCTATGCAATGAACACTTCTTTATCCTGGCAGCCTGGTGCTACTCTTCCTTTCTGATATTCCATTATTTTGTGCCCTATACTCATCATAGCCTATCATGCCAGTTACTTCAGCCACCTGAAAGCCCATCAGTTGTCAGGTGTCATTAATTGCATGTTCGTTCCTGGAATATCCTCCTCCAAATATTTAATTCCTCTTTTGGGTATGAGATTTCCTTCTATGCTGATGTCATATCAAACTATTTCTCTATATTTTCACTCCCAAAAGTCGCATCAAAGTTTATCTTAATATGGAAAATTTCTTCAACATCCTCTTCTGACTCATTCTGGGTCCTATTCACTGCAGAAAGAGAGACATTTATGATTTTCCATTCTCAGAAAATGTTATAAAATACATCACTGTCACCTAAGACTTTCTCCAACTTAATTAAGTGAAAGTTCTTTTGCTCTGTGGTGGTTTGAAAGAAAATGGCCCCCCAAAGGAATGGCTCTATTAGGAGGTGTGGCCTTGTTTAGGGAAGTGTGTCATTGTAGGGGCAGGCTTTTATGTCTCATATATGCTCAAGCTATGCCCAGGGAGGCAGTCTACTTTCTGCTGCCTGCAAATCACCATGTAACAGCTCCTTCTCCGGAACATGCCTGCCACCATGCTCCCCACCATGATGATAACGGACTAAGCCTCCGACACTAACGTTCCAGCTCAATTAAATATTTTTCTTTGTCAGCATTACTGTGTTCATGTGATCACAACAACAGAATCCCTAAGACAGCTTTCTTAATTCTAGCCATAATAAATTTTCTAGATTGTTTTCTGTTTTTCCTAGTGATAAGATGCTTCATATCCCTGTATCTCTACATAAAACACTTTCTAACCACTTTGCCCATTGAAATCTTGCTCATTCTAATCATATCAGCTAAGGATCTGCAGGAAATTCTTCCAGACACTGCATTTTGCCAGAAGACACTTGAACAGTTGCTTTAATACAAATACTTTTACAATTGTATTGTTTGTTGCTTTAACATATTGGTGCCTATGGTAGCTGTTTTGGTTGATACCACTAAAGTTATAGATCATTAGTTCAAAGCAACCAGTGTAGTGTTTCCCTAACCTAATGATAGATTTAAGGGTACATATACTTATAGATCTAGACACATAGGCACACGTTATAAGTATAGCCAACAAAATGCAAGAAGGTATCTGGATGCAGTACAGATAGGTTCTTAACTTCCACGAGAGCAAATGAAAAGCAGATAGGCTTCTATTTCCTCAGGACATATTGTGTTTGAATATGGTTCAATTAAAAGACTATAATCAGCTAATACAAAGATTGGAGAATAGAGGGATAGGAATATTCCAAGTAGGCAGCAATGTCATTTACTTTGCCACTGTGTTACTGTAACAGCATATCACAAAACAGATACTTGTATAAGTCATTCTGCAGAACCAAAATACCATAATTGAGATAAAAAGGTCCAGTGAAATTGCATTCTATTTCTCATTCTGTGAGGCTAGAAGCCTCTGCACTTTCATCTAGTAGGAGCAATAAGTCATCATTTTGCTTAAGGCAGTTTGGATCAAGTTTTCTCCTGTAGCAGAGTCTTAACTTCTACAAAGAAGAAAATCCCTTTTTTATTATTAAATGTATTCAAATAAAAGTTAAATCACTAGGAATCATAACACTGCTAATCACTAGAAGAAATCATATGCCACCATTAGACAAAGAGTAGACCAGTTCTGAGTGTCAGAACAGCAATTGGTGTTGCTGATATTGAGAAAACCAGGAAGTGGGAAGTTAAGTTGTGATTGCAGGTAGCCCTCAGTCAAAAAGAAAGGCATTTTAAGGGGTTGCCTTTGGCATGGGGCCATTTGTCTGATTTAGTTATCGCTAAGAGGTTGCTGTAAATAATATATACTTAAGGAAAGTTTGCCAGGCTATGCAGACACTAAGTGATTTGAATTGAGTGATCTTTTCTGAGTCAATGTAAGTGCAAATCCAACTGGCTTACTGCCAAAATAGCTCTCTACATGCCCAACAGGTTGTAATGTTTCACATAGGCAATGCTGGGTCAGCAAAAATCACTAATGACTTTGGCAGCCGACTAGCTCAGTGAGGTAATAAGGAGAGCTACATCTTTAAATAGTGCAGTGGGAAATGCAATGGGGCAAAAGGGACCTGCAGTGGGATCCCTGCCCTGCTCTGTCGATGTTCCTGAGCAAATATAGCTCCTTGAGTTGTTTTCGTTTCATCAAAACTGTGATGCTCTTGAGTGTTGGCAAGGGAATATCCGGTAATGAGAGTGCACCAAACATGCCTTCCATCAGCTGAAATCCTTAATTGTAATTGCAGCATGTAATGGTGTAATTAGTCGTCTAAGTGACAGGATAGACTCAAATCTTTCCTAACATTTTGTAAAAAGGCCATTATGTTTCCATACCCCTCCCTTTCCTTTTCAAATGAGATGGCGCAGAGACAAACACTGGAAGGGGTTTCATTTTTAAGACTACGAATACAGCAACTTGAAATTGTAAGATACTATATGAAAGTAGAGATCACTACTCAGACAAGTGATGTTTCTATATACACAGAGAAAAATAGTAAGTACCATATTCTAAATGATTCAAGGTTCCACAGGTACATTTCTACCTAAACCATAGCTATAACCTTGTAAACACACTTATTATCACCATTTCATGCACAAGGATTTTGGAGCACTAAAAGGTTAAACAACATATTTAGGGTCAAACAACTTTTTCTGCCTCTTTCCACAGAGTTACCTGAGCCCTGAGGGAGGGATGGATGGAGATATCCTCTCTCATTCTCTGAATAATATCTGGCTGATGCTCTCTGATTGTGTTTCCATATGATGCAAAAGAAAGCTTCTCTGATTCGTGGTTGAATAAGGTTGTTTTGTGTGTGTGTGTGTGTGTGTGTATTTTATTGAATTTGGTTTTACTCTAGGTCCCTGAGCTATCTAGTTATGTAGATTTCAGGTTCACTATCATCCAAGCAGAGTCAACTTGTTATGGGTTCACTCTTTTGGAGTTGGTCTAAAGTCAAATTAAATATTGGTTGGTTATTCCCATAAGATTTTTGCCAGCGTCGCACTAACATATCTTGTTGTCAGAACACCACTGTTCAACAAAGGATTTGTGACTCTGTCCATGTTTACATTTCTTTCTTTCTTTATTTGGGGGGGTATTGTAGAGATTAACTTCCTGTACCATAGACATTAGCACATAAAAACGAAGGATCTATGTTGGTATCAGCTCAATTTCTCCGTGTTCAGTAAATTCTGTAGGTGCTGTCTTTTGTAGGCAATGCCGTCAGTTTGTAGAGAGCAAACTGTGGTCTTGGCAAAAATCAGCATTGGATGAGGGTTCCCATAGAATACTTTTGGCCAATTAGATATAATCCAATTCTGAAACTAGAAACATCAGTTGGTTACAAGAGATGTTCAGTTAAGTCTCTGCCTCACCCATTATTTGGAAATTTGAGTAAGATTGCCTTATATGTATATATTTTAGGAAGCTTCTTCAGTACTAGGTTTCCATACTACCTCAAAAATGACCCTTAATTTTAGCTCTCTGTCTCTGTATTCCTTCCCTCCTCCTCCTCACTTTATGCTTTCCTTCTCAACCATAACTACCTATTCTATTTCCCCTTTTAAACTAGATTTATCACTGATAGTCCCTTATTAAATGCTTAATGTCTGTGGTTCTATGAATTTTGGATTGATTATCATTGATCTAATAAAACCCACAGGTAAATGGGTAGAACTGGAAAAATATCATTCTGAATGAAGTATCCCACATTCAGAAAGAGAAATAATGGTATGTGTTTATTTATATTAGCTGTTAAAAACTACTTTTCACAATGGAAAAGCTACAGAAAGCATGGTTTCCTTTGCCTATGTTACTGTCACCACTAGATCAGTGTCAAATCAGACATTTTATAAATTATAATTATGAGAAGCACAGTTTATTTTTATCAAATATAAGAGTACTTTCCTCCTAAACCTCCTCTCCTGAGCTTCCAAACACAACAAATTCTGCTTTTGTAAAAAATAGATGTTTTATTTGAGAACTAATTATGCCTTCACATTGTCTGGTTTGTGCTCACTCATAAGTGGATATAGACATGAAGCAAATGATAGCCAACCTATAGTTCATGATCCCAGAGAAGCTAGGTAACAAAGAGACCCTTAGAAAGACATGCATGGATCCCCCTGAGAAAAGGAAACAGACAAAACCTCCTGAGAAAATTATAAGGGTATGAGAATGGAGGGTGAAAGGGGAAGGAGATGGAACAAGGGAAGAGTGGAAGAGAAGATGAGGAAAAGTGATGTTTAAGAAGGGGGAAGGATAGTGAGGAAGAGAGAAAGGAAAAAGGTTTCTTGATTTAGGGAACCATTAAAGGACTATCAAGAAACATAGCACTAGGGATGTTCCCAAGAATCCTAAGGATGACACCAAGACTCCAAGCAACAGTGGAGAGGGTCCCTAAATCGGCATCTCCCTGTAATAAAACTGATGACTACCTTAATTGTCATCATAGAACTTTTAACCAGCAGCAGATACAGAGATCTACAGGAAAGCACTGCGCTGAGCTACCTGAGACCAGTCCGACAGAGGGAAGAGCAATAATATGAGCAAAGGGGTCATGACCATGATGATGAAACCCACAGAAACAGCTGACCTGAGCTAATGAGAGCTCTCTGACTCTAGACTGATAGCAGTCAAACCTGCATAGGAGAAAACTGAGCCCACTGAATGTGGGTGACAATTGTGAGGCTTGGACAGTCTATGGGGCAGTAGGACCATGATTTATCACTAGTGCCTGAACTGGTATCTAGGAGCACATTCTCTTGGGGGAGGATACCTTGCTCAGTCTAGATATAGGGGGTCTTGGTCTTGCCTTGAAGTGAAGTGTCAGACTTTGTTGACTCCCCATGGGAAGCCTTACCCTTTCTGAAGAGTGGGTGAGGAGGTGTGGTGGGGGAAGGTAGAGGAAGCAGGAAGAGAGGAGGAAGTGGGAACTGGAGTAGCTATGCAAAATGAGAAAAGATATTTAAAAAATCTTAGTAAAAATAAAAATAAAAGAATTCTGTCAGCAGAAAGCTAGCTTGTATTCAAAACTATTAACACATTGCGAATTTTACTGCCTGCTCTGTAATCACACCAAAATCATTAATTTTAACAGTAAAATTTATGTATTGGAAGTGTATATCTTTCAAAATCCTGTTTCCTCAAGTCATTTTTCATTAATGGGTGTGTTTTATTTTATTTCTGATTACAGTGCTCTTGATAAACGCATTTATTCATGGAACTATCCATGTGGCTTTGATAGTCCCTCCTGGAAGCATTAGAGTGCATGTGTTGGCATTTTTCCAACCCTCTTTACTTTGGGGACTCTCCTCCAGAAAACAGCGAGATTATCAGCTGTGAGAGCTGCTGGGGGTAGAAGGGACCAGCAAATCCTCCCATTGTCTGGGTTTCCCTGCAGGTTGATTTAACATAGCAGAGAACAGCCATCCAGTGTGCTTAATGAGGGTGTCCATACAGTCCCTGCCATGTTTACATTCTTCATTCTCAAAATAGACTTTTCTGGTTACTTGGTTTGAATGAAGATTTGGGTTCTGGATATGCTTTCTCAGTTTCTTACATCTCTGTGGTCAGCAGAGGGAAATCAAAGTAAGGTTTTAGTCTTTTATTTATTTTATTTTATTTTTACTTTTTCAAGGTGATGTTTTCTGTAGGACCACGGTGTGATGCTCTGTTGCAAAGCAGGATGGATACTGTCAGAGTTTCCAGTTTCTCATACAGTGGGGAGCACAATGCCTATTCCTCAGACTTCTAGACACTGCATGATACAGACTTCCGAGAACAGCTTGCTCCTAGTGAACTCTTGTTCATTTTCTTTTCATTTAGGAGAATTAGTAGGTATTTAATAATTATTCATTATGGAAATCACAAGATGCCTATTTTTCTCTTTGCTTTACTGAAATTTCAGGTAATCAAAACATTTCTCGTAACCTTTTGACCATTCTAACTCAAAAGCCTTCAGCAGCCGACAGCAGGAGCTGCTGTGCTTTGAAGGGTTTTCAAAGCCAGAACCTGAGAATAAGACAAGTCCCCTTCTTGACTTAATGTCTTCTGTCTTTGGTTTCACGTCTTCTAATTCTTTGAAAATGAAAGCCTCTCCTTTTAACATCTTAGAGCTTAGCCTCATTGTTAAATATTGACTTTATCTCTGAACAAATAAGGATGTTAGAATGTAAAATTTTTTGAGTACTGATTCTCCCTAAATACCGTTTACAAACATCTGACCCCACACTCATCCACCCCATACTCTGATCTCCTGAATAACAAATGTCTCGAGATACTGCTGTTGTGTGGTTCAGAAGCCAGTTCATGTTCACCTGTGTCTAGAAACATATTTACTTATCTTTACCTACGCTGTTGCTCTCCCTTTCCACCCATTTATTCTCATGAATCACTTATTTAGAATTTCCCTTAATGTCTACTGATTGTAAGCAAAGCTTTTGCTAGTGTACAACCTGCTGTACTGTACTCCTGAAAAAGAGGTGTGTGTGTGTGTGTGTGTGTGTGTGTGTGTGCGTGTGTCTGTATGTCTGTGTGAGTGTGGTGCTATGGTTAAGAATTAAGATTTAAGAGAACCACTAGCAGATCGTCCTTTGTGCATAAGGGATTTGGGAGTTTCTTGATGACATGGAAAGGCAGCATGCTGAGGGATCTGAGGAGAGGTTATCCGCACAGGCTAAGAAGGGGTCCTCTCTCACAGGTTCACAGAGAGAGCAGAGGCTCATGCCATGTAGTTAATAGCCCGTTACACATGCTTGCAGTCAGGTTTCACATGATTCCCCAGAGGAAGGGTAGGGTTCCAGTCATCATTTAGTTTCATGGAGTCTTGGATAACTGCATTGGTAAGCTTCCTGTTCAGAAAAGGGGACTGCAGAATCACATCAGGGCAAGAACTAAATATAAAAGGAGACTCAATAAAAAGGGGGGGGAGAGGCTTGGTTCTGCCTCAACTTGATGTATCAGACTTTTCTGACTCCCCATAGGAGGCCCTATGCTCTCTGAGAGTGCAGAGTGGATAGGAGATGGGAGAAGAGGGAAAGGGGAGGAAGGAGGAGAAGAAGAGGGAACTGTAGCCGATATGTAAAAATGAAAAAAATGTGCTTTAAAATATGGTCTCACAGGCTGATTTTGGCTTATGAATAGTAATTTTAATTTTTGTATCATTATTAAATTCTTTATAATGATAAAATATCATAAAATAACTAGGCATAATGGCTACTGTCTTTTGTCCTTGCACTTGGGAGGCAGAGGCAGGCAGAGCTCTGTGAGCTCAAAGGCAGACTGGTCTGTGTGGGGAGTTAAAGGCAAGCTGTTTCAGAAAAGGGGAGGAGCCCTGGACAGTTCTATAAGTGGATAAGAACTCACATAGCTCTTTCAGAGGACCTGAGTTCAAGTCCCAGCACCCAAGCCAGGTTTCTCAGAACTGCCTGCAACTCTACCTCCAGAGATATCTGACTCTTTGGGCCTCTGAAGGCAGCAGCGTTCACAGGCCCAAACTGCACAGACACAGACACATAATTAAAAATAATGAGAACAGTTTTTAAATGTGGTAATGGATTGTGAAAGAGAAAAAATAATATAACCTCTATTTTCTTTTAAAAACTACATTAAAGAGGCTACACAGATTAGTGAGTTAAGAGTACTGGCTGCTCTTTAAAGAACTGAGGTTTGATGTCCTTTGTTTATGGCTAGAGTCAACTAATGAGTGAGTACATACCATATTCATCTTTTTGAGTCTGAGTTATTTCACTAAGGAGAGTGTTTTCTATTTCCATCCATTTGCATGCAAAATTCAAGATGTCATTGTTTTTTACCACTGAGTAGTACTCTAATGTGTATATATTCCACACTTCTTTATCCATTCTTCCATTGAGGGACACCTAGGTTGTTTTCAGGTTCTGGCTATTACAAATAATGCTGCTATGAACATAGTTGAACAAATGCTTTTGTAGTATGATTGGGCATCTCTTGCGTATATTCCCAAGAGTGGTATTGCTGGATCCTGAGATAGATTGATTCCCAATTTCCTGAGAAACCACCACACTGATTTCCAAAATGGTTGGATCAGTTTGCATTCCCACCAGCAATGGACAAGTGTTCCCTTTACTCCACATCCTCTCCAGCAGAGGCTATCATTGGTGTTTTTGATTTTAGCCATTCTGACAGGTGTAAGATGGTATCTCAACGTTGTTTTGATTTTCATTTCCATGATCGCTAAGGAAGTTGAACATGACCTTAAGTATCTTTTGGACATTTGAACTTCTTCTGTTGAGAGTTCTCTGTTCAGATCATTACCCCATTTTTTAATTTGGGTATTTAGAATTTTAATGTCTAGTTTCTTGAGTTCTTTGTGTATTTTAGAGATCAAACCTTTGTCTGACGTGGGGTTGATGAAGATCTTCTCCCATTCAGTAGGATGCCTTTAGTTCACAAGCCTAGAGAAGCCAAATAGCAAAGTGAACCCAAAGAAAAACATACATAGAGCCTCCTGGAAATTGGAAGCAAACAAGATCGCTGGGCAAAAGTTGGGAGCACGGGGGTGGGGGTGTAGGTAGGAGTGGGGTACGGTAAAGGAGAGAGGGGGAAGGAGAAGGGAGAAGGGAATGACTGGGGAGAGCTTGGGGGAGTGTGAGGGTAGAGATGGAGGAAGGGCGGGTATTGGAACAGGGAAGACGATATCTACATTAAGGGAGCCATTTTAGGGTTGACACTAGACTTGGCTCTAGAGGGGATCCCAGGCGTTCATGGGATGTCCCCAGCTAGGTTCTTAGGCAGCAGAGGAGAGAGTGCCTGAGCTAGCCTTGTCCCATAGTCACATTGATGAATATCTTGAATATCACCATAGAAATTTCGTTCGATGGATGGAGATAGAGACAGAGACCCACATCCACATCAGAGCAGTGGACTGAGCTCCCAAGGTCCAGTTGAAGAGCAGAAGGAGGGAGAAAATGAGCAAGGAAGTCAGGACCGCAAGGGTTTGGTCCACCCACTGAGACAGTGTGCCTGATATAATGGGAGCTCACCAAATCCAGCTGGACCAGGTTTGAATGAGCATGAAATCAAACTGGACTCTCTGAATGTGGCTGCCGATGGGGGCAGACTGAGAAGCCATTGATAATGGCACTGGGACCTGTCTCTTCTGCATGCATTGGCTTTTTGGGACCCTAGTTTACTTGAATGCACACCTTCCTAGGCTGTGATGGATGGGGGAGGGCCTTGGACTTCCCACAGGGCAGGGTACCCTGCCCTCTCTTAAGGATGGAGAGAGAGGGAGGACGGTTAGTGGGGGAGAAAAAGGGGAATGGGAAAAAGGGGGTACATGTAAATTTTTAATGGAAAAATAAAAAAAAGAATTGAGGTTTGATTCCCAACATTTACATGGCAGCTCACAACTACGTATAACTGAAGCTCTAGAGGATCCAGAGGTCACTTCTGGCCTCCTTGAAAACCAGGCATATACTTGGTACACATATATCGATGCAAGCAAAAGATAAAAATAAATCACAATGCATCTCTCTCTCTGTCTCTTTGTCTCTCTCTGTGTATCTCTGTCTGTCTCTCTCTCTCTCTCTCTACATATATATACTTCATATATACACTTCATAAAGAAATACACTTCATAAAGAAATATACTTCATAAAGAAATATACTTTATAAAGAAATTTTGCTAGGAAATACTTCAAAAAGATAATATTTAAAATACTTCATAAAGAAAATTTGTAAGGAAAAGTTAAGAATAAAACATGCCCAAGTCAAACAAACCAATCAATAAAATGTCATGAAAAGAATAGTGCATTGAGATTCCATGTTAATTCTCAGAATGACAGTTACCAAGAAAAGAAATATAATCCTAGGTATAGATATGGTACTTAGTTTAACCAAATGAGCTAGATTTTGAAAGATGTGTGTGTAATATTTAACTTCTCAGCTTAAAAAAAAAGACAATAGACTTCTAACGCTGGATGCAGTGGATATGAAGCATTGTGTCCATTACAAGTGCTGCTATTTCCACATAGTTTGGGCTAATGCAAAACACACCAAATCACTGAAAAATGTTTCTAACCTTGTCAGAGTGGAATTTCTTAGCATCTTGGATGGAATTGGAACCACAAAAGCTAGTCATGGTCCCAGGTCTGTTTTGTGTCACTCCTTGGGTATACTTGGCACTTCACTGTCAAACATTTCAATCCTTATTTGTAAGCAATACATAGTAATGAATGTCTACAGTAAAAGGAGCCAAGAACTATGGTAAGTTCCTTTAGTAAGTCATGCTTTTCCAAACACAGTAATATTAATATTCATTTTTCATACTGATTTATTAATAAATTAGAATAAATTAATAAAATTTGCAAATCAAGTTAAAAATGAATCTTGAACATTAAAAATCATGGACTATTATACTATTTATAAAAGGCAATACATTTTGAATGTTTAATTAAGTATGAATATGAATGTAGGTGAATTTATCTCCCTCCACATAACCCCAAATATAAACAATGTTATGAGATAAATTAGTGTTAAAAATTAATGATATTTTAGAAATAGGCTAAATAATATTTCTACAATCCCTTTCCTTATAGTCTTGAACATTTTACATATATGTATAAAAGAAAGCAAATCTTTTATAAGATTTTATATATAAGTATGTGCAGCAATTGCAAACTTGGTACCCAAGCAGGCTAGAGGGTGTCAAATAACCTGGAGCTAGAGTTAGAGGTAGTTGTGAATAGTCTGATGTGGGTGATAAAAATCAAACTGTGTCCTCTGGAAAAGCAATACATGGTATTAACTGCTGAGTCATCTTTCTTGCTCCTCTTAAGCTTTTTTTTTGTTTTGAAATCACTAACACATCAGTATATATTTAAAAGACATAAACATATTTTATGTAAACAGTTTTGGAAATTACTATAGCAATGCAGATTTAATATTACTGTTTTTTAAAAAAATATATACGAAATTGTTAATATTGTATAGTAATTGTAAATCTTCCTCATCAACTTGACTGAATGTAGAATCACCCAGGTTGTACATCTCTGGGTGTGTCTGTGCAGAGATTTTATAGAGAGGTTTAAGAGACAAAGGGAGATCCACACTGAAGCCATGGAACAATTCCATGGCTTGAAGACCCAGATTGAAGGACCAAAACAGGAGAAGAAGCCGGATGAACACCATGTCCAAAGCTTTCCCTCTGCTTTGTATACACAGAAAGGTGAACCCGCAATTTCATGGTCTCATTGCCATGTATTTATTTGAGCAGGGCCAACAGTTTGTCAGTGTTGAAATGCCTTCCATGTCATGATCAATGATACTCTTAAATCATGAACTTAAATAAATCTACCCTTCCTGAAGTTGCTTCTTGTCAGCTATGTAGTCACTAGAATGAAAAAAACAAAAATACCCCCCCCAAAAAAAAACAAAAAAAAACCAACAAATGTATACACAGTCTTAGAGTTTGTCTCTATCCCTACCTGTACTTCCTTCTCATGGTAGTTACCAATTCAGCTAATACCATGATTTTTTCCCCTCATGTCAGATACCACATGACTAAGCAAAAAATCTCAAACATACCATTTGTATGGTTTTCCATATTTATTTTAATTCTCGTGGTGAAATAAATTCCTGTGTCTCCTACATTGTGACATGGAGAAGACACCTGCATTTGGTTATACCATAGTTAACTTTTATCATTTCAGAGTTCTAATGATCCTATCATTGCCTAACTGAAAAAAGAATGTATCCTAAAACCCTGGAGATCTGTTCAAGGTCTTTTACCCTATTTTTTGTATACTGATTACTAAAGACTCATTTGACACACAGGTTTTTTTTGTTTCAATGTGATCCTCCTCACATTTCTGACTTTATAAGATGTATTTTATATGGACTTGACTAAAGCACCTATTTCATCATTAAAAGTTCCCCCTCCTGGTAATAGTGATGGTTCAGAGATTAAGAGTAGTTTCTACTCTTGCAGAGGACCAACGCAGCAGCTCACTACCATTTGCAGTTCCAGTTCTAGAAAATCTAATATCTTCTTCTGGCTGACAATGAAACTGCATGCCTGTGATGCACTTAATTACAGACAGGAAAGCGTACATATAAAATAAAAATAAGTCTTTTTGAAAAGTTCCACTTTGTATCCTATACCTTAGACAAAGTAACAGTTTAGAGATAGTGAATGATCTAGTTCTTTTAGTAAATTAACCAATACAAAACAGCAAGTAAACATTGCCTCTTGACTTATCTAGAAGCGTAAATTAAACAAAACCAGTCAATCACCCCAACCTTCCATCATGAATGCATTTCAAATAGACTATTCACATATTTCATAATTTTGCAACTAATAGCATGTCGGGTGTCATTCGAACCTGTGATATACCTCAGTGGTGGGAAGATGCATCCAATTAAGGCTTTAAAATAGCAAACTCAGAGAAACAGAATGATGACAAAATTAAGTGTTTGAAATGTTATCAGCAATTTATTTTTCGATACATTTACTAGATTTTTTCAGCAAAGGGAGCCGGTTCTGATGAATTATCAATTAAAGATGAAACTACCAAACAGTAGCTGAAGTGATAAAGAGAAATTCTCTTCTTCTTCTTTTAAGCAAGTTTTGAAATTTACTATTTTTCAATAGAGGGCTGATTTAAATTGTGGTTTTGGTATTATTATATAGTATGAACATTTTATTTTTGCTTTGATGTAGCTTACACACTACAACCCTCACTTAGGAAATGATGAAAGGAAGGCTGGGGTCACAAAATTGAAATCTCACAAAGCTGGTGTCTCAGATCAAAGACTTCAGAAGAAAATAATGGACTGAGTACTGATAATTCATTCTTACAAAGAGATACACTATTATCCAACCCCAGGTTGTATTATGAAACTTCATTGCAATATCATGTAACCAGGAAGTTAATAACACTGAAATATTATAATAACCCTATTGTTAACCTGATTTTATTATCCAAAGATCAAGAATTTGCAGAAATACTAACATAAAACATGTATAATTTCATGAGGAATGGTGATTCATTTAATACTTTGATTATCAAAAATATAAATATTCAAAAATGATTTTATTATGGGTAATTGGATTATATTTATGTTTACGCCTATATTTGAAAATGTTATTATTAAGCATTGCACACACTATTATAAGCATTTACATTACCATCAGACTTCCAATTATATACACAATTAAGAATACAGAAATACAAAACTACAGATTTAAAAAATAATATCTGAGATGCTAGAGAGATTACGTGACAGTTAAGAACATCTTCTCTTTCAGAAGATCTGGTTTCCCAGCACCCATAGAGTGGCTCACAGCTGTCTATAACTCCAGCTCCAGGGCATCAACTGCCCTCCTTTGGTCTTCAGGGACACCAGACATTCACATGGCACACAGACATACATGCAATTAAAATATCCATACTCACAAAATAAAATAAACAAATAAAAATTTAAAATTGCATCTCACTCTCATGAATAATATTTTAATACCCTTTAAAGAATGTTACTTATAAGAAAGTTCTGAAATTGCAAGTATGATTGACTAAAATTTGGGTTCCCAGAACTGTAAAATAAGGTGAATCTGAAGTTAACTAGAAAGTGGGGCATATCTAAGGCACAGCAGCAGTACTTATTGAGTCAGCACTCAAACTCACACAGGCAATTGCACAGACACATAGGGATTCTTCAATAACAGCTTATAATTGAATTGAGCCACCTGAAGAGTAAAATTTAGAAACAGATATCGATCATAGCAATGACTAAAAATATTCTTCAATTATCTTTTATTTCTGGTTTTCAGAAGAGAATTTTCTGTGCATCACTATATAAGATAATTTTTGTAATTTTAAAGTATTTTGTTAAATCTCACTCTTTGTGTAGATGCTTGTGTGCACAGCACATAAGTGGAGGCTAGTGAGTAACTTTTGATATGGGTTTTCTCTTTCCACTGTGGATTGCTAGGATAGGATTCAGACCAAAACTTTATGTGCTTTTCTCTGTTGAGTAATTTACTAGGCCTCTAGATAATATTTTAAAGCAAAGATTCACATATGCACAGTCATTTAAAAATTTGCTTAGGTTTCTCTTGAGTTAGAAATATTTATCCTAAAGCTGCCTAGTTTTTATATTTTAGTATGGATAATTATGCCTACTTTATAATATTGTGTGACTATTATACAATTAGAAGACCAAAACTACAGACTGTGTAAAATATTTGTAAAATATAACTGATAATGAGGAACATGCTAGAACAATGGTAACTCATAAGTTCAATAGTACCATTAGTAGGGTGTTATGGTAATACAAAGGGGCAGGTGCCTTTCGGGAGAGAGTGAGGTAGTTCCTTCGAATGGTATGTACCAGAGAATAGATACAATTGATTACTGTACTAAATATTTTTTAAAAATAGAATACATAAAAATTAAGATACAAAACAAGCAAACATAAAATGTGGATTGTACTAGGAATAATAGAATCAAACTAAGTATATAAACCATTCTATATCTTCTTCTTATAAACTAATAATTCCTTATATGATAAAATGTGAGTGTGGTTTGAAAATAAAGGTCTTGAAAATAATCTGGGAGCTAGTCATAGCATGGTAATTTAAGGGATTCCCAAGACTTAGGTGTGAATATCCCTGGGTTGCCATACACTAAGTGATACGTGGCACTTCCATCACTTGGCTTCTGAGGAATGCAGAGCAAGGGAGGTTCATCATTTGTGTTTAAACAGAAACTTTCAGTAGTTTAGGGACTTGAAGACTGCTGAGCAACTTTAAGGGGAAATAACATTTCATTCAGGTAATTGCCTAATTGTTTACATTTGTTACTAAAGAATCAGCACTTAGGTTTTTCAAAAAAAATGAAAATGATAACTTCTGGGAGGAAAAGTCAACCACTAATACATTAAACAATTTGCATGAATTTGGGAGTCTTATTCAAATGAAAAATATTTGTACTGCATAGTTTATTTTTTTATTTTTATTGAGCATTACATTCTTCTCTGCTCCCCTCCCTGCCTCTCTCCTTTTCTTCAATCCTCTCCCAGGGTCCCCATGCTCCCAATTACTCAGGAGATCTTGTCTTTTTCTAGTTTTCATGTAGATTAGATCTATGTATGTCTCTTAGGGTCCTCATTGTTGTCTAGGTTCTCTGGGATTGTGATTTGTGAGCTGATTTTCTTTGCTGTATGTTTAAATACCACTTATGAGTGAGTACATGTGATAATTTTATTTCTGGATTTGGGTTACCTCACTCAAAATGATGTTTTCTACCCCCATCCATTTGCCTGCAAAATTCAAGATGTCGGGTTTTTTTTTCCTTCTGTGTAATGCTCCATTGTGTAAATGTACCACATTTTCCTTATCCATTCTTCAGTGGGGGGACATTTAGATTGTTTCCAGTTTCTGGATATGGCAAACAATGCTGCTATGAACATAGTTGAGCACATGTCTTTTTGGCATGATTGAGCATCCTTTGGATATATACCCAAAAGTGACATTAATGGGTCTGATAGAAGGCTATTTCCTAATTTTCTGAGAAATCACCACAATGACATCCAAGGGGCTATACTAGCTTGCATTCCCACCAGCAATGCAGGAGTTTTTCTATGGAAGACCATCCTGTTGCTTGAAAAAGCATCGTAGGGCAAGGCTGTCTCTTTCTTATTCCCTTACATAGCATTTTCTAAGTAAGCGTCTTACTTTACATAAGTGATAGTTATAGAAAACACTACCAGATAAAAATTTCATCTTAAAAGCCACTTCTTTGACTGAAATAAACAAAACCTCTATTCCTAAAATCAACACTGTTTTATTTTGGCTCATCACACACGTTTTCAATATTAATGTATCATTGTTCTCTGTGAACAAATAGTAACTACCATTTAAAACTTATGTAAACTCTAGTATCTCTCTTAGACAGTGGAGAACATTGCTATCTAACCCAACATGCTACATATTTACACACTGTCTGGTGTAGCTGTTTATATTTACCTCTTTAGTTCCAGATACTCCACAGAAACTAGTTCAAATTCTATGGCCCTTCTTCCTCTGGGGCTTGATATTTCTGATAGTTGGTATTAGGGAAGCTAGGGCGCCCAGAGATGAGGTAAGTATGGGGTGACTTATGTTTGAATCTTCTAAATATCAATGAAGATCAATGGAACGTGACGAGAAAGAAGATAAAGAAGAAGGATAAAGGGGCAGAAAAAAGGGCAAAAACAGTAAGAAGGAAGGAGATGGCAACTGTGTGGAAATCAGGGGACTGCGTTTTAGTTGTTCGCAGTATTGTAGGAACAGCTCAAGTTGTTTTGAGGCAAGCCCACTTTGGTGAAATGGCGAATTTACCTGTCTGAACTCTCATGCCCTACATAGAATTTTCAGATTCTTAATCTGTACTAATACAAAGAGTACACAGCTGAAATCACTGTCTTAAAGTATACTCAAGGACTCTCTCTTCCTGTGCTGAGATCTGAGGTCCAGATGGGTGAGTTTGTGCACACCTGGCAGAAAGGTCCCCGAGGGGGTACTGGCACCACCAGCCCCTGCTGCAGCTGGCCTCTTTGTTCCACACGACCCCGCCCCCGCCGCAAGTTTGCTCTTTTCTCTGTGGGGTCCTTGGACCACCAGGACTCTCTCTTCCTGTGCTGAGATCGGAGGTGCAGACTGGTGAGTTTGTGCACACCTGGCAGGAAGGTACCCAAGGGAGTGCTGGAAACACCAGCCCCTGCTGCAGCTGGCCTCTTTGTTCCACACGACCCAGCCCCCCCCAGCAAGTTTTGTCCTTTCCTTTGTGGGGTCCTTGGCCCATCAGAACTTCATCTTCCTGCACTATCAGCTATCCAGAGGGGTGAGTGTGTGCAAGCCTTCCTGGAAGGTCCCCACCCACTGAGACTCCCCTGACTGCAATCAAAGGAAGAGATGGGCAGGCACCAATCCAAGAGTTCCTCCAACAACCTGAAAAGCAACATGATAACACCAGAATCCAGCGAGTATGCAACAGGAAAACTTGAGCAACCTAACCCAAAAGAAATAGAAGAAATCGACTTTAGACATAACATTATGAAAGTGATAGAGACCTTTAAAGAAGAGGTGAAAACTCCTTTAAAGAAAGGGATGAGAAAACTAACAAAAAGTAGGAAGAAATGAATAAATTACTCAAAGATACCCTAGAAAACCAAGAAAAAGCAATCAAACAGGTAATGGAAACAGTTCAAGACTTAAAAACTGAAATGGAGGCAATGAAGAAAACACAAACCGAGGGAAGGCTAGAGATGGAAAATCTGGGTAAACAAGCAGGAACTGCAGAGACAAGTATAACCAACAGAATACAAGAGATAGAAGAAATCTTAGACACTGAAGATATGATAGAGAAAATAAACTCATTGATCAAAGAAAACAACAAATCGAAAAAATTATTAACACAAAACCCCAGGAAATCTGGGACACCATAAAAAGACCAAACCTAATAATAGGGGTAGAAGAAGGAGAAGAACTTCAGCTCAAAGGCCCAGAAAATACATTCAACAAAATTATAGAAGAAAACTTTCCCAACCTAAAGAAGGATATATTCCTATGAAGGTACAAGAAGCATACAGAACACCAAATAGACTGGATCAAAAAAGAACATCCCCTCGCCATATAATAACCAAAACACAAAACATACAGAATAAAGAAAGAATACTAAGAGCTGCAGAGGGAAAAGGCCAAGTAACGTATAAAGGTAAACCTATCAGAATTACACCTGACTTCGCTATGGAAACTGTTGTGCTTTTTTTTTTTTTAAAAAAAAAAAGAGGGTGCCAGCAGCTTGCTGCAGCTTGCTGCAGGTCCTCCAGACCACGCAGCTAGTCTCCTGGTCGCCATGCGCGCTGCGCCGGGCGGGTGGCAGGGCTGTGCGGCGGTATGGGATGGACAAGAGAGAGATGGATAGGCACGCCATGCAGAGTTAAACTTTTATTGGATGGGTGATGGAGGGAGAAGAAAAGAAGATAAAGAGATAGATAGATAGATAGAGAGAGAGAGAGAGAGAGAGAGAGAGAGAGAGAAAGGGGGAGAGGGAAGGGAATCGGCCATTGCTCCTGTGAGAGCAGAACAGGAAGAAAGAGAGAATTGGGGTCAGAAGCTGGAAGCTGGGAGTGGGCATGGCCTGTCTCTTAAGAGCATAGTCCAATAAGAGGCCAATACTACAGAAACCATGAAAGCAGGAAGGTCTTGGATAGATGTGCTGCAGACACTAAGAGACCATAGATGCAAGCCTAGACTACTATACCCAGCAAAGCTTTCATTCACCATCGACTGAGAAAACAAGATATTTCAGGATAAAAACAAATTTAAGCAATACATAGCCACAAACCCAGCCTTACAGAAAGTACTAGAAGGACAACCAGAACTAAAGGAAGCAAACAACACCCATAATAACACAGACATCTAAAAGCCCTCCACTGGCAGAACTCAAAGAAGGGAAAAACACATACTCTACAACCCTAAAAAAAATAACTGCAGTTAATAACCTCTGGTCATTAATATCACTTAATATCAATGGACTCAATTCACCTATAAAAAGGCACAGGTTAAGAGAATGGATACGAAAACAGGATGCAACATTCTGTTGTTTACAAGAAACATACCTCAACCACAAAGACAGACATTATCTCAGAGTAAAGGGTTCGGAAAAGGTTTTTCAATCAAACGGCCCTAAGAAACAAGCGGGTGTGGCTATACTAATATTGAACAAAATTGACTTCAAACTAAAATCAATCAGAAGAGATGGAGATGGACATTTTATACTCTTAAATGGAATAATCCATCAGGATGAAGTCTCAATCCTGAATATATATGCCCCTAATATAAAAGCACACACATATGTAAAAGAAACATTACTAGAACTCAAAGCACACATCAAAACCCACACACAAATAGTAGGAGATTTCAACACTCCTCTCTCACCAATGGACAGGTCAACCAGACAGAAACTTAACAGAGAAATAAGAGAACTAAAGAAGTAATGAATCAAATGGACTTAATAGACATCTATAGATCATTCCACCCAAACAGGAAAGAAAATACCTTCTTCTCAGCATCTAATGGAACCTTCTCGAAAATTGATCACATACTCGGTAACATAGCAAACATCCACAGATACAAAAAAATTGGAGTAACCCCCTGTGTCTTATCGGATCATCATGGAGTAAAGTTAGAATTTAACAACAATTCCACGACCAGAAAGTCTACAAACTCATGGAAACTGAACAGTCAACTACTGAACCACTCCTGGGTCAAGGAAGAAATAAAGAAAGAAATTAAAGTCTTCCTTGAATTCAATGAAAATAAAGAAACAACATACCCCAACCCATGGGACACTATGAAAGCAGTGCTAAGAGGAAAGTTCATAGCACTTAGTGCCCACATAAAGAAAACAGAGAAAGCACACATTAGTGAGTTAACAGCACACCTGAAAGCTCTAGAAAAAAAAAAAAAAAAAAGAAGCAGACTGCCCAGGGGGAGTAGAAGACAGGAAATAATCAAGCTGAGGGCTGAAATCAACAAAATAGAGACACAGAAAACAATCCAAAGAATCAATGAAACAAAGAGCTGGTTCCTTGAAAAATCAATAAGATCGACAAACTCCTATCCAAACTAATCAAATGGCAGAGAGAGAGAGAGATCACTCATATTAACAAGATCAGGAATGAAAAGACAGACATAACAACAGACACTGAGGAAATTCAGAGAATCATTAGGTCTTACTACAAAAGCCTGTATGCCACAAAATTGGAAAATGTAAAAGAAATGGACAGTTTTTTAGATAAATACTATATACTGAAATTAAATCAAGACCAGGTAAACAATTTAAATAGACCTATAAGTCGTGGGGAAATAGAAGCTGTCATCAAAAACCTCCCAAACCAAAAAAAAGCCCAGGACCAGATGGTTTTAATGCAGAATTCTACTAGAACTTCCAAGAAGAGCTAATACCTATACTCCTTAAGGTGTTTCACATAATAGAAACAGAAGGGTCATTTCCAAACTCTTTTCATGAAGCTACAGTTACCCTGATACCAAAACCACACAAAGACACAACCAAGGAAGAGAATTATAGACCAATCTCACTCATGAACATCGATGCAAAAATTCTCAATAAAATACTGGCAAACCGAATCTAAGAACACATCAAAAAGATCATCCATTATGATCAAGTAGGCTTCATGCCAGAGATGCAGGGCTGATTCAACATACGGAAATCTATCGATGTAATCCATCATATAAAGTAACTGAAATAAAAAACCATATGATCATTTCATTAGATGCTGAAAAAGCATTTGACAAAATTCAACACCCCTTTATGATAAAGGTCTTGGAGAGATTAGGGGTAAAAAGTTCATATCTAAATATAATAAAAGCGATATACAGCAAGCCGACAGCTAACATCAAATTAAATGGAGAGAAACTCAAAGTGATTCCACTAAAATCAGGAACAAGACAGGGCTGTCCACTCTCCCCATATCGCTTTAATATAGTGCCCAGAAGGGAGAAGGGATGGACTGGGGAGAGCTTGGGGGAGTGGGAGGGTGGAGATGGAGGAAGGGTAGATGTTGGAGAAGGGAATAAGATATCTACATTAAGGGAGTCATTTTAGGACTGGCAAGATACTTGGCCCTGGAGGGGATCACAGGTGTCCACTGGGATGTCCCCAGCTAGGTACTTGGGCAGCAGAGGAGAAGGTGTCTGATCTAGCCTTGTCCCATAGTCACATTGATGAATATCTTGATCATCACCATAGAAACTTCGTTGGATGGATGGAGATAGAGACAGAGACCTGCATTAACATCAGAGCAATGGACTGAGCTCCCAAGGTCCAGTCGAAGAGCAGAATGTGGGAGATGAGAAAGGAAGTCAGGACTGAGAGGGGCTGGTCCACCAACTGAGACAGTGTGCCTGATCTAATGGGAGCTCACCAAATCCAGCTGGACCAGGACTGAATGAGCATGTGATCAAACTGTAATCTCTGAATGTTCTCTGAATGTGGCTGTCAATGGGGGCTGACTGAGAAGCCAATGATAAGGGCACTGGGACCTATCTCTTCTGCATGTATTAGCTCTTTGGGAATCTAGTCTATATGGATGCAAATCATCCTAGGCCGGGGTGAAGTGGGGAGGGCCTTGGGCTTCCCACAGGGCAGGGTACCCTGCCCCCTCTTAAGGAAGCAGGGGGAGGGAGGAGGATTAGTGGGGGAGTGGGAGGGGACTGGGAGAAGGGGAGGAAGTGTAAATTTTTTGAATGAAAAATAAAAGAATATTAAGAAAAAAATAAAGTATACTCATCCTTCAGCATCCTCAAGGCATTGGTTCCAGTGCCTTCACAGATATTAACATCCACAAATGCTCAGATTCCTTGCATAATAATATTTGCATGTCTTCCTGGATATTAAGTCATCTCTAGGTTGATTAGGACACATGATATCATTTAAATGTTGCATCATCAATTCTCATAAAATAGTGTTTAAAAATCATGACAAGAAAAAAGCTATCATGTTCAATGCACACAGAATATTGTTTGCAAATGTATTTTGATACTTTTACCTGCTAAATCCGCATACTTAGAACTAAAAAATACAGAGTAGTAATGATAATTTCACAAAAATAATAAAAATATTTTCAATAGATACATACCAAATAAGAAGATAGCACTGTTTTGCTTGAGATTAAAGAATTATGTCATTCTTGATATTTCATATAAGTATAAACATCTTGCTTGAGATGCTGGCCAGGTAAGAACTTATTCTAGAATATACATATACCACTACTGAACTGCTTACTGCTGAGGGTCATAGCAAACCTGTTATTTAATTATTATAAGGGTGACATTCAACTCCATGTGCTGTAGAGAGAGAAAATTGTTCAAATATATACCTTAGGTTACTAAATTGGGAAACTGCAGCTACGTTTCCTGAAAGAATGTAATCATGATCATTTTATTTGCACCATGTAACCGTTACAAACCCAATAGGTTTTGTCTCAAGAGAAAACATTTGGTGCCATAAATAAGCAATAACGTATAGAGAAAACTATCAGCAAGAAGATGAGAGCTGAGTTCTGCTATAATATTCCTTATTATTTTACACCATATGAAACAATAATGTTTTCTTCCCCTGTTAAGATAGCTGAATAATATCAGCAGGAAATGCTAGAAAAACATTTTCAATCATCACTTCAGTTGCTTCTCTGTGGAAGGAAAACATGCACAGTTTGAAGGAAGATTTTTTCCAAAGCCAAAGAAAATCTCCAAAATGCCTAGGGCACGTGTATTCATTGTTGGATGATCCTATTCAGGAGATGGACAATATATATCAATACAGTATTATGGCTTGCTCAGAACATGAAAAACACTTTGATCATGATGTCTTTTGCTTGAGTTCCCACTACTGTAATGGCAGTTTGTTCTAATCTTTTTTTACTTCCTTAATTTTTTGTGAAGATTTATTACTGGCCTTTTTATTTATTAAAATATTTTGTATGTAAAAAGTCACGTATGTGTTTTTGATCAAATTTGGTTACATATAAATAGAAACATTTATTTGTTATTACAAAAACTTCAAGCTTGCATGTGTGTTTCCATGCACGTAGCTATGTTAAGTAGCACTTTTAGGATAATTAAAATGTCAGAGTGGAAACTAAATGCAGGAAGGAGTTGGTGTCACAGTTACTTTACTATTGCTGTAAAAACATACTCTGGCCAAGACGAATTATAAAAGAAAACATTTAATTTTGAGACTAACACTTCCAGAGGGTTCGACTTTATGCTTTTCATGGCAGAGAGCATGCTAGCAGCCAGGCAGGCATGGATCTGGAAGAATAGCTATGAACTTGCATCTTGTTGGCAAGTTGGAGGCACAGACAACAGGAAAGGAAATGGGCTTTTGAAACCTCAAAGCCCACACACAGTGACACACATCCTCCAAAAAGGCCACACCTCTTAATCATTTCCCTGGAATTCCACCAACTGGAGACCGAGTATTCACAAGAGCCTATGGGAGCCATTCTCATTCAAACCACCAGAATTGGTATCAAAGAAAGGAAATGTTTTAAGGCAAGATGATAATTAAGAACTAAAGATTAGCCAAACAAGTATCTACAATCACCTGAGCTAACATGCCTATGTCCTGGTTTGGACACCATTTCTGTGAGAATTTCTAACTAAGAGCAATTTGGGAAGAAGACGACATATTTAGTTTGCAGGTTACAGTCTTACTTCAAGGGATGCTAAGGCTGGAACCTCAAAACAGTGTCTTGAGGCAGAAAATTCTGAGCAACATTGCTTACTGGTTTGCTACTACTCTCTTGTTCAGCTGCCTTTCCCAACAACCCAGACCAACCTGCACTGCGTGGCATTTCCCACAGTGGACTGGGCTCTCTATCATTATTCAGGGAGAGGTCTCACATGGTTAACCACAGGTTCATCTGAGGAAGGCAGCTCCTCAATGAGTATTTGATCTTCCCAAGTGTCCCAAGTTCACCACTAACGCTAACTGTGACAGCATATAACCATTTCATACTAGTAGCAAGAAACTATATAACTATGTAATTAAATGTAAGTCTGCAAAGAGCATGGCTATAGAAAGAGACAGAGCTTAGAGTAGTAAAAGCAACTGTTTAACTCTGTTTTCTGATAACAGATCAAACACAAACAAAATAGGTTTACCAGTCTGACACTAAGCAATTTCTGTCCCATCTTTTCCACATTAGTAATCTTGTATTCTAATTTACCTGATTAGATTAAAGCCATGGGAATCATAATTGTCAGTTCTTTCTCCTTTTCTTTTATATTGAATAACTAATGTCTTACTGTGGCTTCACTCATTGGAAAAATTTGATTAAAATGCTTCAGACTGTTGTAATAAATGCATACATATGAGTGTCGTTTCTGTAACTGGACACAGCCATAAAACTGACTGAATTCATACTTTAAATATTAAAAAGTAATGTTTTATGTGAAAAATTAATTGTTTTGTTGGTTTTGTGTTGTAGGCTTAGGTATTCTATAAGGTAGTTGTAATTTTAGAAAATTACATAGAAATATATGTTTTAGAAATATATCCTGTATTTCAGGAACATTACTTACTTAATCTACTTCATATTCTATCACCTAATATATAGTTTATAATTTAAACAAACTACATGTGTTATAAAATATAATAATTTACACAGACATGTATAGGAAAAGCACAATGCACTTTTACATAAAATAAAACTGATTTGGACATCTTTTCTTGAATCTGTATTTAAAATTATAATTGAGAATAGTAGTTGGAGGAATGTCTCAGTGGTTAAGAGCACTTGCTACGTTTTCAAACAGCTGGAATTTAGCTACCAACACACACATCAGTCATTCCAAAAACACCTGAAAAGCCAGCGTCCTGGCATCTGATTCCCACTTCTAGCCTGTGAGGAAACTATATAGATGTACAGCATATACTCAGAGACACATGAATACACACAAATAAAAAACAAAATAAAACTTATTGAAGAAATAACAGGTATGGATCTTATCCCTTTTTACACTCAGTAATTATGATTAATAATAAGAATCTACAGGGGAACAATTGGTATAATAACATGTCTCAGGATAAATCTATAGGACAAAGAAAGTGTTTTTCTAAAGGATGGAGAAGCATTGTCTCAGCCATTGTCAAGAACTACACGCTTCTCTTACATTAACTCCATTCATGAACTGTGCTATAATTCAATCATTATAAGAAACTGGATTTGACATATCTGCTTGGACATGCAATTAGATTAGCTCATTTTCTATTTTAATCCAAACACAAGTGTTTCTAACTTAAGCATTCAAACTGAACTAAGCCCTATAAGGTCTGTCAATTTCCCCTACAAAACTCTTTTGTTAGACAGTTCCACCCAAAGTTGGACAATTCATTTTCCTAGAAAAGGAACTAATCATTAGAATGAATTGTATTTCAAATACATAGACAGATCATTGGATGACTGTTAATGTATTCTTAGCCAAGCAGAATCTCCTTCTGAAGGAGGTTTGCAGCCCGTAGCATAAACTGATTAAAAACCAATGAACAAGTACTTTCTAGATTTCTTGTATATTAATGAGAAAATGATTCTGAAAGCTTTTCTACACTTTTGACCTTCAGCTTCTTGAATCTAGAACAAATTGAAGTAGCCCTGTCCGCCCTTAGCTGACATTTAAAATGGAATATTTTAAATGGAATTAGTGGAGTTAATTGTAATTTTAAAGTTTTCTTGTCTACCCTCATGCTTGAATTCTTCCACAGGAGTCAGCAGTAAGGCAGCATCACTCTAGTTTACATGCTTATATTTGTTTTTGAAAGCAGAGGCCTACACAGCCGAGAGCTGCTGGAGGAGTAGATAATTACTTATAAAGCGCCAGCTATAGAAACAGTACTAAATTCAAAACCCTAACTTTAGATAGTCAAATTTTCAGTATTAGCTAAAACCTTGGAATGTTATTTTAAATAAGACAGTTGACAGAGATGAGGCAAGAAATATAGCATTTAATAGTACTTCAGTGTGTTCTTTAGCTGTATACACTGAAAAGCAGATGCTTAAGAAACTTCTTAGAAGACATTCTTAGATGATCAGTCAAATAGATTTTACTTGATTTTAAAAATAAGTAAAATGTTTATGTAGATGGGCATAGAATAAAGAACACCAACATTTGTCATATACGTTTTCTAGATTTCTGATGTTCTGATATATGCCAGGCCAATTATGCAGTGAGAAAAGTAATCTTCTATGAAGAAAAATACCATAGTCAGGGTTTCTCAGATGATTTTGGACAATGTCTCATGCCCACAACTGTGCACATGAACACTCATTCTTTCCAAGTTACATTTCCACCTTTCACCTTAGTAAGATTAATGGAGAAACAAAGTTTTCAAAGAAGACAGAGAACTCTAGTAAGGCATTCCTTTGAGAATATTGACATAAACTTGGAGCTTTATGCAAATGTCGAGGAATCAGATTGCTATGAGTTTGTTTGGTAATCTGATTGACATAACATACCATATTTTCAATGTTTATTATTCTATTTGTTTGAGTGATCACATAATAATCTGAAATACAGAAAGAATGAAAGGATAAGTTACGATGTGATCTAATTACTTTCTTGAGTTGAAAAGTTTAATTCTTCTGCACACTAAGAAACTAATAAATGTCATTATTAGATTGGTGCATGTCTCCTAAAGTAGGTTCCTCAGTAGTATCTACTTGTCAAGTGTATATGAACTTGAACATCAAAATTCCTCTGTAGACAGTTACACAGCATAGAACAAAATCCCCACAAAATAAACATGGAGACCATTACATGTTGGCCATTGGACTCCCTTGGAGTGTAACTGATAGACCCACTGACTCTACATTGTATAAATTGATTTTCCCTTTCCAAGAAGGGAATTGCAATTCCATTTCCCTTTTCCATTTCAGTGTTGGAATTTTGTGTGCTTTGAACACATACAGGTCTTGGGCATGCTGTCAAATTCTCGGAGTTTTTTCATGATTATTATTGCTCTACTCTTAACAATCAAAATCTAGAAACAGCCTAGATGTACATTAACCAATGAATGGATAATAAAAGTGTTGTTCATTTACAACATATGCACTTCAGTTCAAATAACCACAGAGATCAAATGCACAGAGGGGAGGATGAAATTTTCCAAGGAAGAGAAAATGGAACATGGACTTACAGAGATGAAAGGTAAACTAGAATAGGAGGTTTAAGTGGGGAGGGAGATGAGAGTGGAGGGTAAAGAAGAGAGTATAGAGAGGGACAAATAACACTAAAGGCCTTTGGAAAAAATATATGGAAACATATTTATTATTTTTTTAACAGGAGACACTACAATTTTCACACATGTATCAAATATCTGTAAAGTTATCCAGAAGACACTGTTGATCCATTTTTTACTGCCATGGAAAGACCTCTGTGATGTATCAGTAAGAAAACAGTTTCGTTATGAGCAAGCTATAACCTGTGTAATTTTGCAGTGGCAGCGTTTCATCCTAGAGGTTATGTGTCTGCTGAAGAATTCCTTTTCCTTTACACATAAAAAAAACCACACATGGCTCAGTAATATCAAACAAAAATGACAAAACAAACAAACAACATACCTACAATAGACTGTGTGATTTAAGTCATTAGCGTTGTATTTAATCAGTAGAGAAGTTTGTTCATTTAATTTCTAAGTCATTTTCTTTACTGTTGTAGCTAAAGCATTTCTGGTCTTTATGCTATCATAGGGGTCCCTCAGCTGTGCATTTTCTTTCTCACATCTATTTAATGAATCCTATACACGATACCTCTAAAATTAAGAGCTAGTAGAATTCATGCCAGAATTCTCTATAAAAATAATATGAGCATAATTTTAGGATGACTACTAGATTATTGCTTCCCTTGTATTTTTCCATTTTACTTCACCTCTGTTTCTGTACACCTACTGCTAATTAGAAATTCACAAGCAAAACATAAATCATTGCTTACTTGAATAGACAATTTTAAACATTGTAAAATTGGACTGTGATCATAGTTTCTGTTAAAAATATCTCTGAATACTTATGAAACACAAACACAACTCACTAAACCCATTGTCCTCTTTGCATCATACTGAACTTCACCAGTACATCAACAGGCTTCACTGTAGTGCTGATGAACCCACTAAAACTTTTCTAACTTCCCTGCTATATCTCTATACTCTTTCCTTTAACATAGTATCTCTTTCAATCATTGGCATCTCTGTCATAATTTCAAATGTTTCCATGGCCTGCTGAGACTCTATTCTTTGCCCCAAGCCTTCTCAGATACACATATTCATAACCAGACCCTTCCATTCTTACATTTCTGATTCAACATTACATATTTTAAGTTCCCGATGATAACTTAGATACTACATAGGTAAATGGCTTTGAAGACCACAACCAGTAACACACTCTTTCCAATACTGAGTGTTTTTTAATGTAATAAGTTCTAGCACATACACATAGGCTTTGTAAACTATATAGGTGTGATAAATGAATCATTTGTTATCATAATTATACACTGTAACATTATTACCTTTAGAGACTGTCTTTTTCACTAAAGTAAATCTCTATTGACTTGTCCATGGAATTGAGAACTGATCTGAATGGTGATAATAAAGGCCACATTACACAGAAACTGAACAACTAGGCAGTTTGTAGAAATTCCAAATGTCTTGAGAACTGAACTTCAAGCATTGGGGTGCCTCCAAATCAGTTGTACTGAATGAAAATGCAGATGTCTGGTTTGTTGTCCAGAAATATTCATTCCAAGATGATGAAGTAAGAAATTGGTAGCAGTTCCTTGTATTTGATCAAACATCAAGGTGACTCAAAAGTAGCTGTACCACTTTATAAGAAAACCTGAGCCACACAACACTTGCAAATATTTCTATAATAATAATAAAATAACAATCATAATAACAAATGATGGCTTATATAGATTACTAAGACAACCTTCAATGAAACAAAACACTATTTGAGAATTAGTGTTAGAATCATGCACTTCCCATACTCAAGTGATAATTGTTTTTGTCAATATTAATATAAGAAAACTGATGTTATATACCTTTGAATAAGACACCCTCAGGTCTTATTCAGAAAAAAATGGAAGTATTATTTTGAGTAAGAGCTGATTATTAAGGAAGTACATTACAGTGTTATTTTTCCCTTATGAAACACTATTGAATAACCATCTGGACTCAACAGTTTCTTTCATGAATGGCCTTCAGTACAACATCAAATTTCCTCTACAGAAATAAAAATTTCAAAAGATTTTGCTTATTAGTGGAAAATTTTGCTAATTGCAGTCTTCAAAGTCTAAATCAGGGCTGATTTTGTTACCCAAAGACATACAGTATTAGAGTATATTGTATTAATCCTTAAATGCCTTCTTAATTATGGCTGCAGTTTTTAGTACATTGTTTAGCATTTTTCTTTTAAATGGATCCAATTAAGTTTTGATTGGCCTTTTTTCCCAAGTGAGATTATAAACTAACTCTTATCTTCTTCACTCTTAATAGATTTGTTCATTCAGCATAAAGAAAAATTCAGTTGTACCAATTGCTTAAAACATACAGTTGCCTCTGGCATTTGATAAAACTCTAAAGGTATTTGTACCTATTACTTTTATTAGTGATTTTAAGCTTTTAATTAGTTCTCCTAAATATGTTTTCTTTCTTTTTGTTTTGTATTGATATTATCTTTGTTTTTTAAATTCAGAGCACTGTTGTCACTAAAAGTTCCTCCAAACTGACTTGATTATCTCCTGCATCTAAAACTTCAGTGTTAGATGCCTACAATGGAAGGCAATTATTGGAATCATATAAATAAACTGAAAGAAAAAAACCATATGATCATTTCATTAGATGCTGAAAAAGCATTTGACAAAATTCAACACCCCTTTATGATAAAGGTCTTGGAGATATTAGGGATACAAGGATCATATCTAAGTATAATAAAAGCAATATATAGCAAGCCGACAGCTAACATCAAATTAAACCGAGAGAAGCGCAAAGCGACTCCACTAAAATCAGGAACAAGACAAGACTGTCCACTGTCGCCATATCTCTTCAATATAGTGCTTGAAGTTCTAGCAATAGCTATAAGACAACATAAGGAGATCATGGGGATTCGAATTGGAAAGGAAGAAGTCAAACTTTCGTTATTTGCAGATGATATGATAGTGTACATAAGTGACCCCAAAAACTCTACCAAAGAACTTCTACAGCTGATAAATACCTTCAGTGAAGTGGCGGGATACAAAATCAACTCAAAAAACTCAGTAGCCCTCCTATACACAAAGGATAAAGAAACAGGGAAATCAGAGAAACATCACCTTTCACGATAGCCACAAATAGCATAAAGTATCTTGGGGTAACACTTACCAAGGAAGTGAAAGATCTATTTGACAAGAACTTTAAGACCTTGAAGAAAGAAATCGAAGGGGATACCAGAAAATGGAAGGATCTCCCATGCTCATGGATTGGTAGGATCAATATAGTGAAAATGGCAATTCTACCAAAGGCAATCTATAGATTCAATGAAATCCCCATCAAAATCCCAACAAAATTCTTCATAGACCTTGAGAGAACAATAACTAACTTTATATAGAAAAACAAAAAGCCCAGGATAGTCAAACCCTACTACCAAATAGAAATTAACTGGTATGAACAACCACTGGTCATTAATAACGATTAATATCAACGGACTCAACTCACCTATAAAAAGACACAGGTTAAGAGAATGGATACAAAAACAGGATCCGACATTCTGCTCTTTACAAGAAACACACCTCAACCACAAAGACAGAAATTATCTTAGAGTAAAGGGTTGGGAAAAGGTTTTTCAATCAAATGGCCCTAAGAAACAAGCAGGTGTGGCTATACTAATATCTAACAAAATCGACTTCAAACTAAAAATCAATCAGCTTAATATTTTAAAGTCTACAAATGTGTTTCTTCTATCTCTGTATGATCTCTACCAAAAATCTAATTTTTTTACCTCAATAGATATTCACTGTTACCATATCATTTTAATACCAAAGTACAAATTTAAAATACTGAATCAGAAAACAATTGTATAAGAATATTAAAAGTTGAATACATACAAATTAAATTTATATAACCAGTTGAGATATTGAAAGCACAAATGTCAACAAGTGGCTATACATTCTGAAAAATTATATATGTACCCTAGTTTAATAATTAAGTACAATCTTATTAATTATTTCACCATTATATTTTATAAAATGATTGTGTGTTAGAGAGAAGGCTCAGAACTGTTCTTACACAGGAACCTGTTTGAATCCCAGCATCCACATTGAACACTTCAAAAGTGCTGGTAACTTCAGATCCAGGAGAATGTAGCACCTTTGGTCTGTGGAAACACCAGTACTCCTGTGTACATATCCACACACAGATATTACACACACACACACACACACGCACGTACAATATACACTCACAATTTAAAAGCAAATAAATTTTTAAAAAAATCTATTGGTATTTTTATTTTTTTATCCTTCTAATTATTTGTGTGACAGAAATTTGTCTAAAATGAAATATATATAAAACTATAATCAGCTGACTGTAAAATATTTTATGTAGGGAGAAAGGATGATTTTTGAATTAAAATAAACATAGTTCAGCATAAAATTGTGTTCATCTGTGTGACAGACATAGAAGTAAGAGGCTAAAGGAGTTAAGGAGAGACACAGTTTTAAGTGGTGCAGCTTCTTTGTAGAAAACCTGCAAACCATAAGACACTACCTTGGGAGGGCTGATATTGGACAGGGAAAAGGAAACCATCAACAAAGGAACCAGCATCCCTACTAATGTAACTGTTGTAGAAATTGACCACATCTTACTGACTACTCTTTAGAGATGACTCTGTGATTATGATCATCACAAGAAATAGAATATTACAAATCTCATTATAAATTAAGATAAACATAGTTTTACTGATTCTACATTATAATCTCAATATATGTTTCAAGGACTAGTTAGTAAAAATACAGGTCTATGTAATTTTGATAAATTCTATCATGACAGCTTTTACTAAATTAGGAAACTGAGGTAAGATTTATAATGAGCAGAGGGGGAAACAAAAGAAATCATTCATATTGGTGAATTATTAGAATGGTATTCATTACTACCCCTACAAAATTGATGCTATATGCTATTTAAGTATCTTATTAAATATTAACTCATGTAATAATGATAACATATAATAATATGTTATTATGTTAATAATAACAATCTTATGCAAAATAAATAGCTGCCATCATTGCACATTAGAAAGATACACATATCTCATAACATGTCTAAATCATGTGGTTAATATATGGCAAGGAAGAACCAGTTTAAAGCACATTATTCAGACCATTATAATTAAATAAGGCACAAACCGAGAGCTTAAAGCATATATTTGAATTTTGCCTGACAATATGTCTATCATTAATTTTATCATCTACCTATTTACAAGCAGTGAGTTAGAGTCTCATTAGCAGTGGAAAGGTAGTAAACAGACTAGTATTAAGAGACATTTGACTGGTCTGTGAAGCTGTAGATGATTCTCTCTGGATATGGGCAGCATGGTCTGTAAACCAGCACGTGGAAAGGTGAAGCAAGAGGATAATAATTCAAAGCCATCCAAGCCACCATGGGCTATATGAGACAGGACCAAAAAGAAAAAAATCAATAGTATTGACCCAAATTTCACAGGATATTGGAGTTGGGAAGTTAATTCCAGTAAACTATCTATCATCACCTTAATATTTACATATTCCTTACAAGATCTTATTTATTCAGCAGTGTGGGTTTGCATTCTTCCTCAGTCGTAATTATTACTTCACCTTTACATAGGAAGAAAATGCATATTTCATTAATTAAGGTATGTTACAGCCTATTGAAGTAATTGATCCAGAGAAAGTGCTAAAATTTTATTAAGGAAATACTAAGTTGTCTATCTATAATTGTGTAAAAATACCAGAGTAAGTTCCCAGAACCTATGACAGGGATCGCCAGGACTTTTGTAACTGGTTCCAGAGGATCGATATCCTTTAATGGAAAATGTGGATTCCTTCACACACATACACACATGGCTACTTACACAACCCACAACCATTTTAAAAGTTTTAAACTATTATGAAAAAACCATAGACAACTAAAAAGTGATAGGTAGCAACAAACACTGGTGAAAATTTGTAGAGAATAAAGTCTATGTACACTAGTCGTAAGAACATAAAATCATATGAACACTATGGAAATTCCAAAATCACACAAGTAAGCTACAAGTGAAACCTCCATATAATAGAGTTATACTATTCCTGAGAAGAAACCTGATAGACTTGAAGTCAGCATGCTACAGACACCTCTGCTCAGTGATGGCATCATATCACCATACACCAGAGCCAAGTTATGGAAAATATTTACCTGTCTATCAACAAAGAAATAGATGCATGTGGTGAGTGACAAATCCATAGTGAGCTCTGTATAGCAAAGAGCAGCATGAAAGAAAGCATTAAACTTGACCTAGCTCATGATTCTTGATGTAAGAACTTCAGTAAAAATATTATCACCCATAATAAGCAATGTATTTGAACAATGGAATGACTATATAACAGACTTGTCAATTTCTTTTAACAATAAAATCTGGAAGTATTATTCAGCAAATAAGTAAACAAAATTATTAAAAGTAAGTTATCTCAAAGTATACAGGAAAAAAACTTTTATTTAACTTCATATTTTACCTTTAAAGTTTTCCAGAAAATTCATGTTTCTATTAGATGTAAAATGTATCTAGTAAAACTTGTAGTAAACATCGTCATTAATAGTGTGACATATTGCAGCATTAATTATAAAAGCAGTGAATCTTTAAGGTTACATGTTCCCAGTCCTCCACAACCAATACAGAATAATTTTAAGAGAATGTTCTCTGTGTCCCTAGACCACAAAGAGCACCTAATCTAAAGCAGCTGCAGACAGGAAAAGGAAATGCAAGTACAGGCTATCTTTCCCTTTGCCTGATAAGTCACAGGCAACTTCAAAACAATATCAGAAAGTCCAGTCTACCATAAAAATACAGTCTTTCTGAGGAAATATAAAAATCAGAAAATGTAGTTTCCAGAGAGTAACAGAAACACCAGCGTACATACGCAAGGCAAGGAGACTGAATACTACAAGTCAAGTTAGAGGTAGTCTTCAAACTTAATGGGAAGTAAGTGTCAAAAAGAAAGTTACACATTAGAGAGTAGGCTCTGAAAGAAAAGAGGCAGAGTGATACTTGAAAGAGATCAGGAAGCACAAATGACATAAGTTATGTCGTCTGTTTCTTACACACAAACACACACACAGAGGGACAGAGAGAGAAAGAGACAGAGACAGACAGAGAGAAACAGAGAGAGACTTACCCATTATTTTCAACGAAGATTATGCCATTCATCTAGAAAACCTTGCAACTTACAAATAAATTAAAATGTGTTGAAGAGCAGAAGGAGGGAGAAGAACACAGAAGTCAGAACCGCAAGGGATTCGTCCACCCATTGAGATGGTGTGCCCGATCTAGTGGGAGCTCACCAAGGCCAGCTGGACTGGGACTGAACGAGCATGTGATCGAAACAGACTCTCTGAATATGACTGACAATGGGGACTGACTGAGAAGCCAATGATAATGGCACT
>PVIU01012164.1:0-61265 GCA_004026605.1 Ondatra zibethicus
GGGTTGGCATGTGGGTATGTGTGTGCACGTGTGCCCCCAGGCTCTCAGCCTCTCACTGGGGGGACTACAAGCATCAGCTCCACCTGTAAGCTACATCCCAGAGCTTGCTTTTTACTTAATTTTTTTGGGTATGAGTATTTTGTCTACATGTCTGTCTTACACCTTGTGCACACAGTGGCGGAGGAAACCAGAAGAGGGCTTCGGATCCCCTGGGACTGGAGTTACAGATGGTTGTGAGCTGGCATCTGGGTCCTCTGCAAGAGCAGCCACCCCCCCCTTTAAAAAAAAAAAAGACCAGATCTCATTAAATTGCTTAGGCTGACTTTGAATTCACAATATCCCTGCCGCTGTCTCTGGAGTCCTGGGATAACAGCACAGCACTATGCCACCATGCCTGGCTCCACTGACTTCTGCTTCTGCTCTGGGTACACTAGACCCCACTCTATAATCTTTCCTGGCTCCCTGTTGCTCCCAGTCCAGCCCTGGCCCTGCCCCTTGTCCACATGCCCTGTCTCCTTGCTACTGTTCCCATTGTTCTCCAGCACTGCCCAGGCTTCTGTTCCCCGACCTCAGGACCCACTCGGGACAAAGGGGAGGTGTGTGGATCCATGTCTTCAGTGGTTGTCCCAGGTGTCCCAGCCTCTCCCTGCAGAGGAGGAAGGCCGGGGTGGGTGGGTCTCAAACCCGTCAGGCAGGTTTGCTCTTCCCTGAAGTCTTGGCACAGACCAGATCCCTAACAGGGGCCCAGCAGGATCTGGCTGTGTGCCCTGGGGCCGGGGAGAGAGGAGCCCCGGTACTGCAACAGTGGCCTCTAGACATCTGGGGACACCAAGAAAGAAGCTGGTGCAGGTGGGTGCTGCTGGAGGAGAGCAGGTGTCTGGGCTGGGTGGCGTTGGCTGTGGGGAGGGAGAGAGAGGCTGGGAGATGAGGTGGGGGCAGACAGCCTCTGCAGCCGCTCCTGCCTCAGTGTCCCCTTCTGCACCGAGGAAAGCCCTGATGGAGCTTGAGAAAGAGAGATGGAAGGGTGGCAAAGGTGGAGAGGGAAGAGGTGGCGGCAGGCTGGGGGCCCCACTAGGGGAAGTGGGTAGAGAAAACAGAAGTGGCCAGGGGGACTCTGAGAGGAGGAGAGGCTTCGGTGGCAGCCTGGGAACATTGGGACTTTCCAGAGTGTGGGGGAAACAGGAAGTGAATCCCTGCTGGGCCAGGCGGGCTCACCTGCTGCTCAGTACCTGCCCAGGGCTGGGTCTATGTCAGCGGGAAGCTGGGGCTGGGGTGTGCTCCAGTATGAGAAGCTGAGGGCTCAAAATGTCCTTAGTAATGGCTGGAAGGGTTTTCTGTCCTTTGCAGTAATGAGAGGGGCTGGGCAGAGCTGTTCAGGGAGAGTGGGTGCCTGTCCAGCGTAGGCTTTATCTCTAGACTTCTAGCCCCCTCCCCCCCAACAGACACAGAGAGCAGACGTAGCGCTCGCTCCTCACCCAGCACTTGGAAGGTGGTGGCGGGAGGACCAGGGCTTCAAGGTCATCTTTGGTTACTTTTTGAGTTTGGTGCTGGCTGGAGTGCACGAGACCCTTCCCAAAACAAAACAAAAAAACCAACAGAGCTGGACGGTGGCGGCGCACACCTTTAATCCCAGCACTCCGGGGGCAGTGGCAGGCGGAGCTCTGTTAGGAGTTCAAGGCCAGCCTGGACTATGGAGGAAATTCTAGGACAGCTGGGGCTACATGGAGAAACCTTGTCTTGAAACCCCTCCCCCCCAAAAACCCCAACACTTTGACAATGTAGTCAGTTGAACAACCTAGCAGTTGGCTAGGGTTACTATCTGTTATTAGTTTAGCGGTAGGAGAAGAGAGGCTCGGAGGCTTTCCTGGGTCACTCAGCAAGTTCGTAGTACTGCATCTAAAACTGGGCCATGAACTTCGAGCCAGGCCCCTGTTGCTCTCTGAGGCTGACTCCCATGATTCCTCGGAAATCCCCAAATCTGACTAATTCCCTAGCCATCCTCAGCTTGGTGGATTCCTTCAGGCTGACAGGGTTGGATACACCCTGGCCTGGGCAAACTGCCCCCATTTGAGTCAAGATTACCCATAGTGACTTCGTGGCTTCCCATGGTGGACGTGGCAGTGGTCACTGCCATGCCTTTCCTTAGATGATCAGGGGCTAACTTCAGGACAGTCCTCGGCTTCCCTTTCTTGCCCTGGGAAAGGCAGGTGATGGGAGGACGAAGGCGAGAGGGCTGGCTTCATGGGCATGAGACCTGGGCCTCCCTGTGGGTAACAAACCTGACTGAGACTCTTCATTCCGTGTGTGTGCTTGTAGGTCAGAGGTTAACCTGAAAGCTGTTCCTCAGAAACCTCCTGCATTGTTTTCTCAGACTTGGTCCCTCATTGGCCTGGAACGTGCCAGCTAGGCTGGCTAGCTAGAGAACTCTAGAAATCCTGCCTCTGCCTCCCCAGTGCTGGGGCTTATACTAAACACGTGTCAACACACCTGGGTCTTTCACACGGTGTGATTGACCTCAGGCCCTCAGGCTTGCAAGGCGAGGGCTTTACCCACTGACCCGCCCCAACCCACCACACCAGGCCTTTGAACAGCTTTTCTTTCTGTGTAACAAACTCTTACTTAAACGTCAAAACTCAAGTTTCTATAGCCTTATCCCACCATCTGGGCCCCTGCAGTATCCTTACAGTTATGCGGTGACCCCTGCCTATGGCCTGCTCCCTCAGGGCCTATGTGAGGGTGTTTAGTCCTGGCTTTCTGTCCCCTAGGCAGGGGTTTCCTGGGCGCACAATAAAGAACCAGGTCCTCAGTGTTGTGTGCCTTTAATCCCAACATTTAGGCAGGCAGAGTTCTGTGAGTTCAAGGCCAGCCTGGTCTACATCGTGAGCTCCAGGACAGCCAGGGCTACATGGAGAGAAAACAGCATTCATAGAGTTCACCAAATTATTTATTTATAAGCAAGTCTAATCTCAAGGTTGCCGGACACAGGAGGCTTCTGTGTGGTAGCAGCTCTGGGTCTGAATTCGTGATTTCAGCTGGGAAATCACGATGGGGATGGCGGCTGAGCTGCCTTTGACCCCCACATGCCTCAGACCTAGAGCCGTAGGTCTGTGCTGAGAAGCAGTGCGGACATGAGAAAGGGATGGTGGTCTATGCCTTTAACACGAGCCCTTGTGAGGTGGAGGCTGGCGATATTTGTGAGTTTTAGGCCAGTCAAGGTTATAGTGAGACTTTGTCTAAAAAACAGAGAAAGTAAAGGGCTTGTTCTAGATGGTTCTAAGGAGACGGCTAGGGCGTAAGAAGTTGGTGGGGTGTCCAGCGGGGTCAAGTTCGTCCGATGAGGGCAGTGAAGGGGTCCTGGTCCCTGCAGCACCCAAGCCCCGCCCCAGCCCCACGAAGCCCCGCCTCAAAGGCCGCGCCCCCTCGCAGGAGCGGAAGTGCGCGCCGCTGCCAAGATGGCGCCCAGAACCCGGAAGTGAGCGGCGGCGGCTGAGAGGCTCCGGGAAACTGAGGCGCCGCGGGGCTTCGCGACCGGGTCTGAGGTGAGGCGCCGGCCCGAGACTCCGCTGTGACCCCCTCCGCGACTCCCACGCGACTCGCATGGACAGGCCCGGGTTCCGGGGTTCTCGCGGGCATTCTGGGGCTGCAGGGTGGGGGCGAGCACGGAGGAGAGTGCGGCACCGCGACCTCTGACCCTTCCCGCGACCCCCGACCCTGCCCCCAGTCGCGACCCTCGTCTCTCTCCGTGAACTTTGACCCAGCCCCCCGCGTCGACCTCAGAGTCGGCCTGCCCCCGTCCTGCCGCGACCCCTGACCCCGCCCCCGGCCGTCAAGCCCCTAGACCGTTCCCCGTCGGGACCTTAACTCTGCCTTCCGTGTAGAGCTCTTTCTGCCGCTTTGACCCTTCTCCCCGGGAACCCTGAGTCCTTTTGCGACCCCCGTGGTGCGTCTTTGACATTGACCCCAACTTCTGTGACCCCCGTGCTTTGGGCGAACCCGGATTCCCGCTTCTGCCGATGAGAATCCTTCCTTCCGCGGGAATCTTGACCACAGCCTGTCACGCCTGGTCTTGGGTCTCGGGAGGTACCTCTTTCTCCTTCATGCACCTCGAACCCCCTATAGTCTGCTTTGAACCTTGACCCCAACCTCTCGCTTACCCTTTGTCTACAATTGAACCTTAACTTCGCCTTGGGGCCCCCATTTTCCTAGTGAACTTTAACCTCACACTGGGGACCCCGTTCTCCCAGTGAACCCAGGCCCTGCCCTCTGAGACCGGTTTCTTCCCTGGGAACCTTGACCACTGCCTCCCCCGTGACTCCTGCCCTTGACTCCGGTCCTGGGAGTGAAACCCAGCCCCCACCTTGTGCCCCGATCCCAGGCTCACTCAGGGCTTCTAACCTTTTCTTACTGTTGTTTTCTATGCCCCGTGTTCTTTTGGACCCCTTGCTTTTTCTGGTGGATCTTTGACCCTGGAGTACCATGGGGTGTCTTTGTCCTTTATCCCCCACGTGTTGGCCCCAGCCCTGGGGGTTCCCAGGACTCCTGGCTCTCCAGGGAGCCCTCCTCACTGTGTGGATGGCAGTCATCGCTGACCCTAGCCTCCCTCACGTTGTGCTGCTCTTGTTTGGGGGGGCGGTGATAGGAGTAATGTCAAACCAAGACTCCAGGGAGCTGAGGGACGAGAGTGGGTGTCACCACCCCAAGTACTGGGAGTGCACTGGAGGGGCGCAGCTGGACTAGCCTGGTGGTGAGGCAGGGACCTCAGGGTGTCTCCCTAGATGTCATGATTAACTCTCAAAAAAAAAAAAAAAA
Organism: Ondatra zibethicus; assembly: GCA_004026605.1. Lineage (NCBI taxonomy): Eukaryota > Metazoa > Chordata > Mammalia > Rodentia > Cricetidae > Ondatra > Ondatra zibethicus. The sequence continues at coordinate 4,810 of PVIU01012164.1, forward strand.
AAAAAAAAGGCATGAGGCATGAGTGTGTCAAGAGCCGGGACATCCCCCGGCTCTGCTTCCCGGAATGCCTGTGAGTCCCGCCTGCTCGGGAGCGGCCTTCCTGCCCTGGCTGTCTGGTGCCAACTACTGTACCCTGCGCGTGGCGAGTGAGCATGGTTCCTGGCCTTGGAGGTGGTATGAGTGCTGGCAGCTTGGTGAGTGGTAAGTTTCCCAATGTGGTGAGGGGCACAGAGCTGAGTCTGGAGCGCAGCAAGCGTAGATGAAGCATCGCCAGGAGTCTGGTGTGATTGGGACTGGCTAGTCATAAAGCTCTGCCATGTGCCACTGGGGATATTTGAAGGGACAACAGGCATAATTTAGTGGGTACAAAGTTGCCCGTAACTCAGATAGAGGCCTGGTGGCCTGTTTCCCTCCCTCTGTGACTGACCCTGCTAGAGACCTGCTTCAGTGGCAAGTGGCTGGAATCTACCTGGGAGGCCTGGCTGGACCCCCTGTTCCTCCATTCATCCTTCAATGTCCTTGGGCTCAGCCCTGGATTTTTCCGGAGGCTCCTGGAGATGGGTGCTGAGGCTCTGCCAGCCCAGCCCTGCATGTGATGGTGGGGAGGGCATCTCCACGCCCCTCAGCTGCTCCTGGAAGCTTTCTGCTCTGCTCCTACCTTTAGGGAGAAGCTGGGCACAAGTTGCAGTGAGCAGCTTGGCCCCACCAGCGGCAGCTTCTCTGAGCTCTGGAGTGTGGGCAATCTTGCGTGGAAGTGGGTGTAGGTGCATAGGAGGGAAATTGAGGTGCTGAGAGCGTACACTTGTCCTGTGTATCACTGCACCTCACATGCCTGTCCATGCAACCCTGGCTTGATATGCCAGAGCCCCGCGCGGCAGGGCCGGCAGGAAACACTGACCCAGAGATAGAATAAAGAGACGACTGTTCTTGTCCTCTCCAGGGGCCTGTAAGTGTGCGACTGGCTGCTTCCCTGCTTGGGATGTTGTGATGTAATCTGAAATTGTGGCTGTGGGGAGGTTTGCGTGGGGGTAAAGGATGGTCCTCATCTCACGTTGGCAACATAGCCCCTAGACTGGGTCTGTGTGTGCGATACTCTGGACTGTGCGAGAACTCAGTCAGATCTGTACTGTGTGCCTGTGTGCGTTTGCATGCCAGTGTCCCTCTCACTCACACAGGTTCACATGTGTGTGCTGTTCACTGTGCGCAGTCTGCAACTCTATTCACGCCTTCTATAACTAAGGGCCCTGTGGTAACACAGGGGAATGATGGGGGATATGTGTGGTCAGTATGAGACACAGCCTGAGGCCAAGGTCACCCAGGTCATCCTGGACTGTCCCCCTGCATACTTCCAGCTGGGGGTGCCCCCATTAGGAGTGCCAAGTCTGCTCCCTGCAAGGACTTGGGGTGAGGAACTGACTTTCTCCGGTACTACTGTGGACAGTGGCCGCCACCCCTATAGTTACCCTGCTTTATCCCTGGGAGAGGTGGGCACCTCTTTTGGTTGTGGCTCAGGGGACGGTAGAGCCAGGACTCCAGCTGAGACTGTTGTCTTTGTGTTGTGGGCACTTTGTGCCTAGGACAGTGTGGAGGAAGCTCAAGGACATCGTGTTCAGAGCCCCAGACACAGGTGGTCACACATACGCTGTGGTGGGAAGTATCCAGGGCAGGAGAGTACGGCAACGGGAGGAGGGTTTGTAGGGCCTAGGGCAGGGAGGTGGGGATGAGGTGACTGCTTATAGGGACAGGTCTTCCTTTGAGCAAAGGTCATAGAATGCTCCAGAGCTAGACAGAGGTGATATTTGTGTGACTCCCAGAGCATCACAGACTCTGCTGAGGAGCTTGATACATGGCCACCGTTGTGTCCCCCAGAAACCCACGGGTGTGACTGCAGGCTTGGGAATAGGTCATAGGTCTGGTTCCTTGCCAGTTCACATCAGGGACACCAGAGAATGGCTGGCAACCTTGTCCTGGGCCCCTTGGAGGAGGGCAGGCACAGTGACCCATATGGCCGCAACTTAGTTCTGTCTTTAGAGGGCAGCTTCCAGGAGCCAGACACAGATGCCATGGTGGGGACCTGGGCTTTTGTGAGGACCCGTGTGCCAATACTAGTGTGTATTGCTCCCAGTAGTGGGCCTGTGTGCTCCATCCATACCTGCATTGTCAAAGGGATAGGGAGGGTACCCCTGGTCTATGAAGAGCAGCCCATTGGGCCCGGGTCATGTGCTGGGGAAGATTGGCTTGGCCACCATGTGCCCAGGCTGAGCAGAGAGATGGACAGTAGGTCGGACAGCACTCCCAGGCGGCTTCGGGTCTGCCCGCGCTTTGTGTCCCCAGACCCTGCTGCCTACAGACTTGCGGCGCCCACATCTACACGCTGCTGCTCTGAGAGAAGCAGACTTGGAGGTCCCTCGTCAAGACAGCCTGGTCCAGGCCCAGTGCACACCCAGCACAGACTGAAACTGAAAGGGGCAGTGGCTGGGATGGGCTAAGGTCCTGCTTCATTTCAAAAGTGACAGCGCTGATCCTAGAGGAAGGCTGGTCATTCGCCTTTCCCAGAAGTCTCCCCACCCATGGGGGTCAAAGGCTACAGACATAGGACAGGCTGAGGGTCCTAGGAGGGCAGCAGATCTAGGTCTTTATGGTGGTGACTCACTGTGACGAGGGTGGGGTGAGTGTACCACGTGTGCCAATGGGTTAGAGAACAGCAGCTACCCACCCCAACTGCTCCCTATCTATTCTGCAGCCTAGGGCGGCCCTGTGAGCATCAGGTAAACCAAGGCAAGGCTTGACTCCCTGGGCACCTCAGTCTCTGCTGCAGGTAGAGTGGGCTGGGCTGTGGTTTGGGTTCTGGGTCCTGGGGATGGGTGCTGTGGGAGTCCAGTGTGCCTGGTGGGGACCGGGAGGGGGGTTCTATTACAAATGGTTAGGAGCAGCTGGAACGTTTTGGGTTGGGCAGTGAGGGTTCCGTGTGTATCCCAAGTGCTGTGAATTGGGGCATCTGAGCTCCTGTGTCTTGGCCACCGGGGTTTGTGTCTGAGCCTGGCTAGAGGCCAGCTGAGAAAACCTGTTGATGTCGCCTGGGAACAGACAGCCTCTTAGAGTCTGAAGCTCGGTCTTCTGAGACCTAGGTAGAAGTCTCAGATGGCATTGGGGTGTCCCAGAGTTGAGATGACATTTCTACTCTGGCTTTGTGGGAACTTGGCAGCACCCAGCATTAGGGGTTGGGTGTGACATCCTGTGTCACCCACTCTAGATAGTCAGGGGCTGCCACCCCAAACTCTGATCCAAGTCTTCTCCAGAAAAACCGGCCTGTCTGGATACCCAGGGCCACATTCCTTCCTCCTGCCCCCTCCTGCCATGCCTGGGTCTCTCCAGTGTGCCCTGCCTACCTGTTCCTCCACTGGAGGGCAGGGCTGGCTATTGAGCCCCTGAGAAGCTGTGGGTCTCCAGATACCCCAGCATCTGTCACTGTGCTTGTGGATCCCTGCTGGTCATTGAGAGTCTCGATTTTGGGGTGTGTGGCTGGTCTTGGGTGGAGTTGGGATCTCAGGTCTGGCCTAGAAAGCCATTAGAATAGCCAGCCCTGAGGGCATGCTCTCTTTGATGGTCAGGACCATAGCTCTGAGGTTTTGGTAAGAGTCCTGGGTGAGAGACTGCAGTTCAGTGGTTAGAGCACTCAACACACACACACACACACACACACACAAAACCCTGGGTTCCGTTTCCGGCACCATATAAACCTGGTATGTGGTATACACTCTAGAGTTCTACGGAGTTCAGGGCCACAGTCTTCCTGGGTGTGTCTGAGTGGCCATGGTATTCCAGGGTCTTCACAGGCCTCTCTCTTCCACTTACCTACAGGCAAGTGAGTTGACTCTGGGCAAGTCTGAGACCCCAAGTTGGGACACACTGGCTACCCTGCTGGCTGTGGAATTGGGGACAGCAGGAGTCCTCTGGATTCAAATCCTACCTACTGACAGCATTGACAAGGAGACCCCCTGCCTTGTACCGCTGGACTTACATTCTCCTCATAGTAGAGAGAAAATGGTGTGCCTTGGACTGCTGAAGTGTCAATCAAGCCTACCTGTCACTAGTGGGAAGCATAGGGCCTCACTTACATAGACACGCTCTGCTCCTGTCCCTGCAGCCCATGCCTAAGCTAGGCCTCCATTTTCTTCTGGACATTGAGTAACCACCACTGGGATGAAGCTGTTGTTTGTGACATTGAGGCTGGACCAAAGGGACCCAAGGACATCATTTGGGCTCTCCAAGGATCACTGAGCTTGAGGTGGGGGTGGCAGCGAGTATGGGATGGAAGAGACACCCCTCTATGCTGACCATGTCTTTACAAAGGGTTGGCTTAACACCTGCTCAGAAGGTGATCTGGGGATCAGAGGAGACGATAGTCTCTCAAAGTCCACACGTAAGCACAAGACCCTAATGGACTTTCCCAGATGGAGACACCCGTTTGGAAGCCAGCCCCAGGAGGCTGTCCGCATGCCACATGGTGGAGGACCAGAGCAGCAGATGAGCAGCTGGACACGGCAGAGAGCTGCACCCGAAGTGGCCAGAGCAGGCATGGGGCCCTGGAGACCCAGGCTGAGCGCTGCCGTGCCTCTGGGATGGGCAGCTGTAGAGCTAAGTGCCATGGAGGGCTGGGTACCCAAAGCCAGCTAATACATGGTTACTGCTGGCTGTGTCCCAGCCCTGATGGCACCCGCGGACTGGCTCCTCAGGTGAGGTTTTCCTCCTGCGGTGGCAGCATCCATAGGACCCTGACTGAGAGCCAGGCGTGGTGATGTACACCAGCCACCCCAGGAGGATGCGGTCAAGGCCTTGAGTAGGCGAGGGCCTGTCCCAATCAACAGAGAGCACAGCGCTGTAGTTAAGCATGCGCCCTACCCATAACTGTGAGAGTGAGGGGCCCCAAACACCCCTTTGCCCTGTCATTCCCTGTGCCTCCTGTGCTCCTGTGCTTCAGCCCCTGCTGGCCCCAGCCCCTGTTTCCACTCCCATGGTCAGGATGCAGAGACAGGCAAGCAAAGCATTCTCCCTACTCACTGTCCCCTCCTGGGCTTTCCTCCAGCCTCATGGTGATCAGCTAAGTCATCCCCAGCCTGGTCATTCTCTGTGGCCCCCAGCAGTGGAGTCAGACTAGGGCCTGAACCCCATGCCCTTTTCCAGAGGCACAGTTGTAGTCAGTTGGGGTGCCAGGCACTCCCACCAGACCTGTCTGCAGCATGGATGTTTGTGTTTTTAGTTGTCAGCATGGGCATTCTTAGGGTCTTCTTTGCCAAGGGCTAGAGGGTCTCCAGCCTGATCACCTTATCCCTGCCCCTGAGCACACAGCTGTCACCCAATCCCAGCATCTAGTCCATGGGTAAAGGTTTTGTCCAGCCAGACAAGGACATTTTGCAAGAGAGGATAAACACTTTAGACGCCTGCTCCAGGCTCTTCCCTGAACCTGGCACTCTTGTCTTCTGATGTTCCCTCCTGCCTACCTAGAGGGTCCTGGAAGGCAAGGGTGGGCTGCTCCATTGGAGATGGAGGTGCTGTGCTGAGCCTTCATACTATGAGTAACCCTGGGAAGGGCTGTGGTGGCCCTGTGACCACTGTTCCTCAGTACCTAAGTACAGCCAAGAGTGAGGGCTCGCGAGGGCCAAGTGTAGCCTGCACACTTCTCTGAGTGGGGTCACATGTGATTGGTGAAGGGTATCCTGCAGGCCAACTTAGTGACTGAGGTGTTGGCTGAGGGGTCAGAACTGGAAACTCAAGGTATAATTCACATGCACACCCCTACCTTTTGCCTACTCCCCAGGTACTCTGTCCATTACACACATGTGACGCCTCTCCCCAGCGTGCTTGTGACACTCGGTGCCCATGTCCAGAAGGACCTGGGGTTAGGCTGGCCATGGTCTCTGCCTGTAGTTGGCATCCCCGTTGTTCTCTAGAGAACTCTGGAAACCCAAGGTCACTCTCTAGGCCAGGCTGCTCCCAGTGCACAGAGGCCCTCTTTTTAGCCCCTAGGAAGTGAACATGGGGCAGGACTGCCTCCATCACAGTTCAGATGCCCTGCGAGTTTTCCAGGGTGCGGAGCTTTCCAACCTGGGTAGTTTGAAGCCACAGGAACGGAGACCCTGGAATCCTAGTCGGTGGTTTGGGGTCAGCTACTGCAGCTTCACCCAGTATCATCTGTGTTCAAAGACCCAGACGGCCCTCAGTGCCTACCCGTGCCCTTCAGGGCTGAGCATCGGGTCCTGTCCTTCTCCTAGATGGTGGCTGCTCCTACAGGCAGGGTAGAGGTGGTCCAACCCTCTTCAGACCACATACACTGGGGTACAGAACAATGGAGGACATAGGACTGGCCCTGTGCCCATCTCACCCCATCCTATGGTGTATTCCTGAATACCATGGTGGGTCAGGGGAATGGGGCAAGGTAGGGAGAAGTCAGCCTGAGTTCTCAGTGTGTCACATGGTAACGTCTACTCTGGGGAGCCTTGCCAGTAGAGGTGGAGGTCTGACCAGCTCTGTTTTTGACTGCCCAGATTACTTATTTACTTTTTACATTCATTTATTTTTGGTGGGGTTGGTGGGGTGGGTGGTAGTGTCGTGTGCACCACGGCATGTAGAGGTCAGAGAACAGCCTGTGGGAATCGGTTCTCTAATTCAGCCATGCAGGTCCTGGGGACCCAAACTCAGGTCACCAGACTTGGTGGCAGGTGTCTTTACTTGCTGAGCTGTGGTGCTGGCCCCCACAGTACTTATTTGCTGGGGTCCAACTCCTGACTCGGGAATAGGGTTAGTGGTCTCTGTTCAGGACCCTGTCCCAAGTTCCCACAGAAGCTTCAAGCGTCTTGGCTGTAAGATGGGAGAGGAGACTGAGTGTGGGGGACCCTTGCCAGATACCCGATCCTGCAGTCCCAGTCAGCAGCCCATGAATGATATACTCCTCCCTGTGTAGAGCCAAGGCTCGGCACACCCCCACCCCCGCCACCCCAAACTCCCAACCTCAGTGTGTCTAGCAGTCACAGAGTGGGAGGCCAGGACCCAGAAAAGGATGACCCCGCTGTTCTCAGCCTGGCTCTCCAGAGTCACTGCTGTCGTTTACGAGAAACTCTGAGGCCTTGGGGACACCCTGGTTAACTGTCCCAGAGAGCATGGGCAGCCCAAGGGAAGGAGGGGGCCCATCTGGACCTTGGGGATGAAGCGAGCACACTGGGCTCCTAGGAATGGTGGTTGGCCTTGTCTTCTGGTATACCTGAGTACCGTGGAAGGGGCAGAGTTGGATGAGGTGGGTGTTCTCTGGATACTATGCCTGTCATTAAGGATATGGCCTCTCCCACAGCCAGGCTGCACCTTTACAAAGGTCAAGAAGGGGGTGTGGTGTTGGGTTTCTTGGGACCCCAGGCCCACCTGACCATTGGGAAAGGGATCAGGGTGGACTGGCTAGACCTGACCGCTAGACTAGTGTCTCTGGCCATAGTAAGGACTTTGAGCTATGAGGTGACAGTACTGTGACTACCCGGCTCTTGGTCCCCATCATGCACTGGCCCAAAGTGGTAGCTTGGTGCATTAGTTGTGCGTGAGGCTGAGGACCATGACATGTACTTCTTCTGTGGACACTTGAAGAGTGGTGTGGAGGGACACACAGCCTTCCATGCCTCAGCTGTGCACACATGGAACTTGTGTGCCTCCCTGAAGCCAAGGGCAGGTTGCTTGCTGCCTTCTGCCATCCCTTCCCTTTCTAGGATCTAAGTGCTGGTTCTGTGCAGGAACACATATATGTTTGGGCTCACCTCGCATGGAGCCCGGGTCTCTGAGAGATACAACACCCCGAGCCACCCACACTCAGTGACAGGCCATTTAATCTGGAACTTTCTGTTTTGAGATCGCAGCACTGGGTACAGTGGCTCCCTGTACTCATGGGTCCATCCACATTTGCCCCTGTTACCAAATGAGCCTGGTTTGGAGAAGAGTCAGATTTCCTTTCTGTGATGAGGGATGGTGGCTGGGTATGTCACCTGTGTGGTCCCTGCTGCTCCTGAGGCTTCAGTGTGCGCTGAACCCCTGCCTGCTTCCTTCCCGCATGTGCACTTACGTCAGTTTATTCTGCACACTCTGCTTGAATCAGTGGCCAGGGTTTGTGTGGCTAAACCTGGACTCTCAAACCCAGGTCCCCAAGTGCACTGATATGAATCTGTTATTTGTTTGTTTGGATTTTGGTTTTTCGAGACGGGTTTTTCGGTAGCCTTGGAGCCTTTCCTGGAACTAGCTCTTGTAGACCAGGCTGGCCTCGAACTCACAGAGATCCGCCTGCCTCTGCCTCCTGAGTGCTGGGATTAAAGGCATGCGCCAACACTGCCCAGCAGGCAGCCAGTGTTCTTAACCCCTGAGCCAGCTCTCCAGTTTTAAAGCTTTCAAAATTATCATCATTACTACTATTTTAAAAGATTTTTATTTACATATTCTTTGTTTTTTTGAGACAGGACAGGATTTCTCTGTGTAGAAGCCCTGGCTGGCCTGGAACTCACTCTGTAGACCAGGCTGATCTTGAACTCACAGAGATCGGCCTGCCCATGAATGCTGGGATTAAAGGTGAGCGCCACCACTGCTCAGCTAAAGATGTTTATTTATTATCTTTTGTGTATGTGCAGGTGCCCATAGAGGACAGAGGCATAGGGTACCCCAGAGCTAGAGTCACAGGCACTGAACCACCTAGGTTCTGGGAATTGAACTTGGGTTCCTTGAATAGTAGGGTAGTACGAGGAGCGGGCCTGCTTTTTGTCCTGGCCACCCAGCTAGCTTAACCCCCCGAAAACCACACAGAAATTGTATCAATTAAATTACTGCCTGGCCCATTATATCTAGCCTCTTCTTGGCCAACTCTCACATCCTGATCTAACCCATTTCTATTAATCTGTGTTTAGCATGTCTGACTCTGGCGACTCCAGGGCTGCTCTCTCTGCCTGCCCTCTTTCTCTCAGCATTCAGTTCTCTTCCCCCACCTATCTAAGTTCTGCCCTATCAAAAGGCCAAGGCAGTTTCTTTATTCAACCAATGAAAGCAGCACAGATACAGAAGGACCTCCTATACCATAGTAGCATGTGCTTTTAACTCCTGAGCTATCTCGGTAGAGAGGCTGTTCGTTTGTTTCCTGGCTGCCAAGACCCAAAATAATCTCACAGAAACTATATTAATTGCAACACTGCTTTGCCTGTTAGCTTAGACTTCTTATTAACTTAAGTTAACACATTTCTATTGTTCTATCTATTGCACGAGGCTCATGGTTTACTGGTAAGGATCTGGTGTCTGTCTCCTTTGGCAGTTACATGGTGTCTCCCTGACTCCACCTTCTTTTCTCCTCTATCTCTGCTTGGTATTCCTGCTTTGCTCTATTCTGTGTTGCAATAGGCCCAAAGCAGCTTCTTTATTAACCAATTGTAATAAAATATATTCACAGCATACAGAGGGGAATCCCACATCATCTCCATTATTTTTGATTTGTTATTGGTTTGGTTTGGTTTTTTGAGACAGGGTTTCTCTGTATAGCTGATCTGGCACTTACTCTGTAGCCCAGGCTGGCTTCGAACTCACAGAGATTCACCTGCCTCTGCCTTCTGAGTGCTGGGATTAAAGATGTGGGCCACTATGCCTGGCTGTTATCATTATTTCTAACTATTCCTCCTGGTTTTATTACAGTTTTTTCGATTTATGTATTTTTAATTTATGTATATGAGTATATGGTTGCACGTGTCTGTGTGCCGCGTGTGCCTGCTGCCCACAGATGTCAGAAGAGAGTGCCAGGTTCCCGTGAACTGGAGCTAGGGATGGGTGTGAGCTGCCATGTGGCTCTGTAAGAGCAGCTTGTGCTCTACCCCTGAGCTGTCTCCAGCCCCGTCCAGTATTTTAAAGAAGAGGGAGGGAGAGTGAGGAGGGTGGCACAGGTCTGTGTTCCCAGCTGCTTGGGAGGCATGATTAAGGCCAGCCTGGGCCAGTTAATGAGACCTTGTCTTGTTCTCAAAATTGTTATAACTTTTTAGAGAATGTGTGTGTGTGTATGTGTGTGTGTGTGTGTGTCTGTGTGTGTGTCTGTAGAAAGAGAGAGAGAGATGGTTGTAGGGCACATGCATATAGAGGTCAGAGCACAACCTGTAGGAGTCACTGTCTCCTTTTACTACATGGGTCTCAAGTATTGAACTCAGATTGTCAGATTTGGTGACAAGTACTTTTGCCCACTGAGACATCTCACATGTCCCTCAAAAAAGTTATAAAAAACCAGGTTAGGGCTTTGGCTAGACAGTAAGCCCATTGCTAGAATCCCCCCATGAGGGACTGGGGCTGTGGTCAGGGTGGGGCCCCACCTAGAACCCTACTTTTCCCCTTGGCAGTGACTCATTATCCACCTCCTGGAGTCCAAGACATCATCTGTGAGTGGACACATCTCTGATTATGTCCGCCATTAACACCTCTTCTGGTCAGCCCCTGACTGTCCACAGTTCCTCACGTGTAACTAGCCCCAGAGGCCCAGAAGGCCAGTGTCTGCACAGAAGGTGCCAAAGGCTAGCCTCCAGGGCCTGAGAGTGACCGTGATCTTCTAGGCAGCTCTAGACAGTTCTAGCTGCACCAGTCAGGGCCTAATCAGGCGCTTGAGTTACCCAAGACTCTGCCTCATATGGCTGAGCCTCATGAAACCCACTAGCTTTCTGCTGCCGGGGCTGTGAACTCATGCATTTGGGGATGTGAGAGCCCAGTGACAGAGAGGCCAGACTCCACCCCCATGCTCCTGTAGAGGAGGCCTGTGGGTCTCAGTCATGGTGAGCATCAGGGCTCTTTATGCACATCTATCTGATGTGTTCTGGCCCTGCTCCTCATGTCTAACCCCAGGACATTCTGGTGGTCCCCTGTGGGCAGATTCCCACTCCCAGACACTAGACACCCACTTCAGTGGGTGACTCCAGAGAAGTTGATTCACAGCTGAGCCACTACGGACAGGCTCTGAGGCTCCTGGAGGGCCCGCAGCAGCTGCACAGTGTGTCATAGGCCAGAGTTGCTTCTAGAAGCTTGAAGTCCTTTGCTCCTTAGGATTTTTCCTTTTTTTGTTTTATGTTTCGTTTGCTTGCTCTTAGATAGCCCAGGCTAGCCTGTACTCAATCATAGAGATCCCTGCGCCTCCCAAGTCTTGTGATTAAGAGGGCGTGCCCAGCTCACCTGAACTCTTGATCCTATTGCTCTGTGCCCTCATACTGGAATGACAGGTATGTGCCACCACTGCCTTCCAAAGTCCCGGCAATTGGAGGCTGACTTCAGACTGGAGCTCTGTGGATTCAAGGCCAGCCTGGTCTACAGAGTGAAACTCTGTCCAAAGAAAATGTTTTTACCCATTGAGCCATCTTGCTAGCCCCTCCTGCATGTATTCTGGGGACTTGTTGGGCTGGCTCCATAACCCAGAGTGAGTTCAAGGGCAGGCAGCAGCACACCTGGGAGACCACGGGATCTGGGAAGGATGGAGGAGGCAGTGCTGCGCTATGACTGCTAGCAAAAAAGGTGCAGGTTCAGGTTGGGCGCTGCACCGCGGCCACAGGGGAACCTGAGTGTGTGCATGCCCAGGGTATGTGTAGAGGGCAGACGACTCCAGCCGCTCAGGCCGTCAGCCTGCAGTCTGAACGTTCTTATCACAGCATTCCACGTTGTGGACTTTTTGTCTGTTGCTCTCACTAAACACAATGTCCCCAGTGTCCGTCCACCCTGTGGAGTGTACCTGAGCTCTACTGCTCATGGCTATGTAACACACTGGTGTGTGGGTGGTACACACCATGTGCCCATCATCTATCAATGGACCCTATGGTGCATGGTGCCATTCTGATTTCCATGTGGGAATTTGTGTGGACCTGTGCTTTGGGCCCATGGCTAAAAGCAGAACTGCTGGATCTTGCAACAGCTCTGTTTAACTCTTTTTTTTTTTTTTCGAGACAGGGTTTCTCTGTGGCTTTGGAGCCTGTCCTGGAACTAGCTCTTGTAGACCAGGCTGGCCTCGAACTCACAGAGATCCGCCTGCCTCTGCCTCCCGAGTGTTGGGATTAAAGGTGTGCGCCACCACCGCCCTGTTTAACTCTCAAGGAACCACGAGGCACTTTCTGGGGCTTTGCCATGTTGCTGGCTGGCCTGTGCTCCTCACTCTACAGCTCAGGGTGCCCAGTGCCTGGCAGATGCCCATATTGCCCCCACCTCTACTCCAGGTCTAGGTCTAAACCCTCTGCCTGGTCAGAGGAACCAGCAAGGATCACCAAGGCACAAATCCCAGATCACCTGTAGTGGTTCCTACCACTCAGTGGCTATTGAGCCTGACCCCTGTCCCTGACTGACCAAGCATGACCCACACCTTCCAGCACTGCCTCTCAGAACAGGAAGGAGTACCAGTGCTCCGAGATGGCAAGAGGAAAAGACACAGCATGGTGGGGCCCAGCCTGCTCTGTAGGGTTCCTGATAACTGTCTGGATGATCAGTCAGCTTTACTTCCTTAGACAGCAGCCTGAGGCTAGCCTCCAGCCCAGCATACACCAGGGCTGGGAGGGTCTCTTGGGAGCCTGTAAAGACAGGGCATGAAGCAGCACCACAGGACTGGGCTCTGAAGGGTTCTGCCCCACTCACCCTCAGGGTGCTTGGTTGGGAGGCAGAAGCTGAGCTGAGGAGGTCTGGACCCTTCAGCAGTTAGGTCCATCAGTTAGTTGATGGGCTACTAAGACCCAAGGACCACAGGTGCCAAGATGGAGCCAGGTCTGGCCTGCTTTACCCCTAAATCTCTGTATGTGTATGTGCACATGCACATTTGTGTATGTACATACACAGAGGCCAAAGGACTCTGTCACTCTCTGCCTTATTCCTTTCCTTAAAAAACAAAAACAGCTGGTGATGGTGGCACTCCTTTGATCCCAGCACTCGGGGAGGCAGAGGCAGGCAGATTTCTGATGAGTTCAAGGTCAGCCTGGTCTACAGAGTGAGTCCCAGGACAGCCAGGGCTACACAGAAAAACCCTGCCTCAAAAAACCAAACCAAAATCAACAATAAAAAAACCCCACAGTCTCTCTGGCTGGAGAGATGACCCAGAGGTTAGGAGCACTGTCTGTCCAAGTTCAGTTCCCAGCACCCACATGATGGCTCACAACTGTCTGTGACCTCAGTTCTCAGGGCTCCCATGCCCTCTGCTGGCTTCTGTGAGCACCAGGCACTCACAAACACAAGTGCAGGCAAACCACCCCATACATAAAATTAAAATAAATCTTTAAAAATGATTTCATATGACACAGGCTGATCCTCCAACTCTCTGTGTTGTCGAGGATGACCTTAAACTCTTGGTCATCCTGGTTGGCCCCCCACTTAGTGCTGGAATGACAGGTGTGTACTGTTGTTGGGGGAGGTCGCTTGTTCGTTTCTGGATGCGCAGATTCCCGAAATCATCACACAGAAACTACATTATTTGCAATACTGTTTAGCCAATAGTTAAAGCATATTGTTAGCTAGCTCTTACATCTAGAATTAACCCATTTCCATTATTTTATATTTTACCACGAGGCTCGTGGCCTACCAGCAAGGTTCCAGCTGGCAGCTCACAACTTTCCCCTTTGGTAGCTATGTGGAGTCTCTGACTCCGCTTTCTTTCTCCCAGCATTCAGTTTAGTTTTCCCCTCCTAGCTCTACTCTGCCCTATCACAGGCCAAGCATGCTTCTTTATTCATTACCCAATAAAAGCAACACATATACAGAGGGACTTGCCATACCATACTGTGGCACCTGGTGTTTGCTGGGGATGGAGCCAGGCCCTTGTATATGCCAGGCCAGTGCTCCACCCACTGAGTCACAGTCTCAGCCTGACTTCCTCCCACTGACCCTGGAGCTTGCATTGTTGGCTTGTGTCTGTCGGTAACTGCGTTTTAAGTATTTGTGGCCATGTCCAGCTTGTTCTGAGGTGCTGGGAATCCAAAGTCTGCACAGTAGGTATTTTTACCCAGTAGACCTCCAGTTCCTTGTTTTGTTTCTGAGAGGGGCTCAGGCTGGCCCTAACTTCCTATGTAGCCCCAACTGACCTTTATCTCCTGATCCTTCTGTCTCCAGTCCCTAGTGCTGGGATGACGGATGCACCATCACAGCTTGCTTATGGGGTACTGAGGATCAAACCCAAAGCTTTATCCATCCCTGGCAAACAGCCAAGCAACACCCCATAACTTGTGTTTACTTTCTGAGGCAGTCACTCTGTGGCCCAGACTAGTCTTGAACTTATCTTGCTGCCTAAGCTTCTCAAGTCCTGGGGTGACAGGCTTGCAGCACCCAGAGCTAGGCAAATGTTCATCACTGAGCCATATCCCAGTTTGCCCCAGAATATGAGGCCATCCAGTCCCTCAGGTCACACAGCATCCACCCGCCATGAGCTGCTCCGAGTGCCGTCCAGTTGTGACCAGGCTACCACAGGCCTGGGCCGGCCTGCTGAGCTGAGCAGAGGCTGGTGGGGAGCAGGACTTCTGGCCTTGCTGGCAGTCTTGCCTCTGCCCACTGGGCCCCTTTCCCTCCCTCCTGCTACCATCCCCAGGCAGGCCCTTCCTCTGGCTGGATTACACAAGCCACTGCCTGCTGCTTGCGGCCTGGGCTGTGGGCAATTACTGGAAGGGCCAGCTCCACTCCAGGGCTTAACTGGGCGGTGCCTTCTCCCCTTCCTGCCTCTATGGTGATTAACCTTGTGCTCTGCCTGTCTGAATTCCACCTCCCTCCTAGCTGGCCTGGGGGCTCCGGAAGTCTAGGGACCTCGGTGTGCTCTGCTCTGTACCACCAGGGACCTGGGGAGAAGGCCGTACTTGTCCTGCCTTTGACTGTGTTGGGACTGAGGGCTCATCACCCCCAAGCCTAGGATACCTTGAGCAGGGCTTTTCTTGATCTGACCCAGCAGGGACTTCTGGGGCTCTTCTGAGAGACTTGGGGCTCATGGCAGGCTTTGGGGGTCTACAGTGTCTGCAGAGGGCCTAACTGACCATCCCCATGGGGCCACAGAGCCAGCCTCAGGCTGTTCCACTCATGGTGGACCCAGTAGGTAGTGCCGTGCCGTGACTAGTGCTGATGGCCTCAGTGGGCCAGGAGCCACAGCTGCACCTTCTGCCCTGACGCCTTCCCAATGGGAGGCACAGGAGTCGGGGAGCACCCACAGTTCAGTATGGCTTTCTCTCTGCCACAGGACATGACATCGCACCTGCTGCTCTTAGGACCGCAGAGTGAGAAGGCCAGATAGCACCACCCAAGGGTCGCGGAGCCCCACTGTCACCCACCTGATGCTGGCAGTGGAGCCCACCATGGATGGGGACTTCCCTCCGCATGAGCTCCCGCCCCCTGGAGGTGGCATCCAGCTGCAGGTGAGCCTTGTCCTTATTCTCATAGCCACCCCAGGGGACATAGAGGATGCCCTGATGGCCATGACAACCTGTGAGCCCTGCTCCCCAGCTCACAGTGACACCCTGGACACAGTCCTGGCCCAGAGTGAGAAAGGGGTTGACTTTGACCCTGGCCTGCAGCATCCTCTTGAGTCTCCTGCCCCACAGTTGGCAGTGGAGGGCTTCTGTTTGTTTGCTTTATTGTTGTTTTGTTTTTGAGGTTGGGTTTCGCTGTAACCCAGACTGGCCTCAGGTTTGCCAGAATCAGAGGGCGACCATAAACTCCTGAGAGCTGGCGTGGCTGCTCTGTGCCGCTAAGACTGCACCAGCCTCAGCTTGATTTGGGGCTCTTTTTTGTTGTTTGTTTGTTTTTTGAGACAGGGTTTCTCTGTAGCTTTGGAGCCTGTCCTGGAACCCGCTCTGTAGACCAGAGTGGCCTGGCAGGGGCTGCTCTTAAGGGAGACCGCACCTTCTGCCCTCGGTCTCCCCCTTGTGCTGTCACAGGCACTGAGGATGGAGGACACCCACACTGTTCCAGGACACAGGAAGGGCGGTCAGACAGGATGAGGGTGAGCTGGAACTATATCATAGTATAGTCCCAGGGAACAGCTGAGACACTGGAAGGGCCAGGTAGAGTGGTGCTTACCCAGTGCCCATACTGTGCCCAGCTGGGCCACCACATGCTCCTGTGATAGAGCACGGAAGAGGAAGTGTCATTAATGGAGCTCCCACATCATGTAGTGGGAGAAGCAACAGCTGCTGACACCCAGAGTGTCACTCACAGCTCAGAAACCCTGGCTGGCAACCAGGCCATGCTCAGCTCCTATCCTTTCTGCTTGGCCTTCCATGTTCCCCGCCCACTGTTCCTTCATCCACAGCCCATAATTTACTTAATTATTTCCCTATTGTGGGGCCTTTGGAGAGAGTCCAATTTCCTATGCTATAAATAGTGCTGCCTTCTCCTCCCTCCATCCATCCCCATGGTACGATTCCCAAACAGGATTCCAGGGACAGAAACAGGGATGGCGGACTCTCAGTGGATGGCACTGGGACCGCCAGCATGTGATCCTTTATGATGACATCCAGGGTTGCTCATTTAGGGCAGCATCAAAGCCACATTGGGGATAGGAATGCTGGTCCCTTGTTGAAGAGGTTTTGGGTGAACCTCAACTTTGCCCAGAGTACCTTTGGGGTCCCAGAGCCTGGAACCACACCCCCAGCCTAAGCTACTCCCAAGCCCCTCACTGGGAGATTCTAGGCAGGCATGCCATGCTTGACCACGCCCCCAACCTCTCACTGGGGATTCTAGGCAGGGCTCCACCCTGACCACGCCCCCAGCCCCTCACTGGGGATTCTAGGCGGGACTCCACCCTGACCACGCCCCCAGCCCCTCTCTGGGGATTCTAGGCAGAGTCTCTGTCACCAATCCATGTCCCTATCCCTTTCAAGCAGTCTCCAGGGTTCTTATTGGAAGGGAACATATTCAGCCCTGTGGGGCTGTACACCCCACACTCAGTGTATCATTTGCTCCCTTCTGCCTTCTTTGCAGCCTTCCATGGCTAGCCTCAATCACATGGGGAAGCTGAGACATTGGCTGACTTAGTGGTTCTCCATGACCCTTGCCTTTTGTACTGGGGCCCCCGCTTTCTTCCTGCCGTACCTGATGCCCTCCTGTGTTTCAGAACCAACTCCTGCACTGTCCCTGGTGGAGCAGTTTTTCACCGGCCTCGTACCCCACCTTCTCCAGTGAAAACCAGTAAGTGTTCAGTGGGGCTCACCCCAGCGCTGCATGGCCAGAGGCATCTCTTATGGTAGAGCAGCCTGGAGGACCCCAGGTCTAGAGAGAGCGTTTGCAGAGCCCTGTGTCAGGACAAATCATCTGGGTTTGAAATGGCAGAGGCTGCTGAGGGAGGACTCCAGAGAGTCCTGGGTTTTGAAGGCGTGGGGGAGCATGTACTGTGCAAACAACTCAAAGCAGATTGGGTCAGAGCTTCTGTCCCAGGGTAGTGTGTGCATGCGTGCCTGTACATGTGGAGCTGGAAGCCAGTGCTGGGTATGCCCCTCGCTCACTCACTACCTTTTTTTTTCTTTAAATTTGAGTCAGGGTCTCACTCTATAGCCCTAACTGGAACTCTGTGTGTAGCCCAGGCTGGCTTGGAACTCAAAGAGATCCATGCACCTCTGCCTCCAGAGTGCTGGGGTTAAAGATGGCTCAGTTATGAGTATTTTGACTTGCATGTATGTTTATATATAATAACGTGCATGCCATGGAGGCAGAAGAGGGTGTTAGATCCCTAGAACTGGGGTTACAGGTGGTTGAGAGCCACCACGTGGGTGCTGGGAACCTGTATCCTTTGGAAGAGCAGCCGGTACTCAAACCACTGGGCCATCACTCCAGCCCCATCCACCTTGGTTTTGAAATGGGATCTCTTGGTGGTGGCGCATGCCTTTAATCCCAGCACTCGGGAGGCAGAGGCAGGCGGATCTCTGTGAGTTCGAGGCCAGCCTGGTCTACAAGAGCTAGTTCCAGGACAGGCTCCAAAGTTACAGAGAAACCCTGGACTCAAAAAACAAAAAAAAAAAAAAAAAAAAATGGGGCTGAGAGATGGCTCAGAGGTTAAGAGCACTGACTGTTCTTCCAGAGGTCCTGAGTTCAATTCCCAGCAACCACATGGTGGCTCACAACCATCTATAATGAGATCTGGTGCCCTCTTTTGGCCTGCAGGGATGCAGGCAGATGCTGTATACATAATTAATAAATAAATATTTTTTTAAAAGAAAAAGAAAGAAAGAAAGAAAAAGAAAGAAAGAAAGAAAGGGGATCTCTCACTGAACCTGGAGCCACCACTGTTTGACTCTGCCTGTCCCATGCCGAGGTTATCCATGTATGTGGTGCAGGTCCCCACAGGGAGCCAGTTGTGGGCAGGCTCTGGGATTTATTATGTGACCTCAGCCTTCACGTTTGTTTTAGCAAATCTCTCCAGAAAAGGGGTAGAGGCCCTAGGGATGGCCAGTGTCCCTCTGCTTCCCTAGGAACTAGGAGGACAGAGTTGGAGCTCCAATTGGAGAGACTCTGGGACCAACCGCCTCCTCATCTGCCCCATGCAACATCCCCTCACCCCACCCCCAGGCTCAGCACAGCTCACTGAGTCCAGCCCTCCTCACCTGCAGGGCCTCGTTACTCAGCTGGGAGAGGCAGCCATGACAGGACTGGCCTCTGTTCCGTTCTCCTTACTCTTCTTGGCCACAGAGAAACAGGTCATATTTGTCTGTCCTGTGTGGGTGTAGTGTCTGAGGGACCATGTAGGAGGCCATGTAGGAGGTGCTGGTTGGTAGACTGATTCAAGCCTGTCCTGGGATATGCTCTAAGCTGTGTTTCTGAAGCACCTGGGTTGGATCCGTGACTGTCCAGTGTGACAGGCCAAGCCTTATCAGCCATGTGACTGAGCTCCCACCACTTGAGAGGGGTACTGGGATCCTGTGCCCCGCCTTGCCTCTCTTAGCTCCATGGTCACTCTCCTTATTTCTTTTTACAGACAGTTCATGGGTTCCACCTCATTCCTTGATGGCCAGTCCTGCCCCGACACCAGCTACCCCACCACAGCCACTGTCCCCAGCTTCTTCTCCAAGAGCAGCGACTTTCCTCAGGTAACAGCCACTGCACAGGGCCCCTGTGGCTGCCAATCTTCAGCAGGACTGATGGGACAGGGATTCAAGGCCACTCTGGGCAGGGAAGATCAGGTCACCCAGACTGGTCTTGGCATCTTGGGATTGAGATCTGCTGTCACTGGCCTTTGGGACTTCGCCTCAGGGTTGTACCTGAAGGTGACTTTTCCATAGCCAGGGGAACTGTATGAGGAAGGCTGGAGGCTCCCAGGGTCTGTGACTCGCGGGGTAGATCATCTGTTCTGGCCACCACGCGGTCTCACACCTGCCACACACCCTGCACTGTGGTGGGATTTCCCCAGAGGCCCTACACAAAGTGTCCATGCCCTGTGCAGCATGTGCGGGTAGCCAAGCCCACCCACAGATGACAGGACAGGGTCTGAATCCCATTCCCCATGGGTCACCAGACATCTGCCCCACCAGCCCCTCTCACTGCCACCAAGGACTCATGCCAGCAAGCTGTCCCAGAGGGCTGTGCTCAGCGACAGGGCAGTGGCACAGGTCTCTCCAGAAGTGTAAAGAATGTGTGTCATCAGGCTCCTTCTCAGAGCCCAGTGAGGAAGCGAAGCCTGCCAGCCCACACCTCCACTGCCTTTCTGTCTTTGTCTCTGTGTCTGTCTCTCTGTGCCTTAGTCATGGTTCTAAAGGATAGAACTGGTGAATGAATACATAATATATTATACATGTGCAGAGCTACAGATACAGACACATGCAGCCAGTTAGTAGTGTGGCTTACGGGCTGTGACCTGGGTTGTTCTAGTCCGACAGTTGCTCACTCCAGAAGCAGGATGTCTCAGCAGTCCCAATCCAGCGCTGGAGTCCTGGAGGAACCGTAGGGAACTGCTGGTCCTCAGTCTGCACTGGAATCCTCAGCCGAAGGGTAGACGAACCCGCCAGCGAGAGAGGGCAAGCAGGCAAAGAGCAAATGATTCCTTCTGTGCCCTTTTATGCAGGCTGCCACCAGAAGGTGTGGCCCAGGTTAGGGTCCAGTCAGGAGAGTCTTATATAGGTGGACCCAGCGGCTTTGGCTAGTTGTTCCAGATGTGGCCGAGCTGGCAGCAAGATCAGCCCTCACATTCTGTCTCTGAGTCTCGTTGTCTCTGCCCTCTGTCTCTATCTCTTCTGACGCCAGAGGCCTGCAGCTGCCTCCCCCCTTCGGTCAAAGTTCCCTGAGGCCAGGCCCCCACGAACTGTGCCTACGTGGTCTGCCCTTGCCTGACCCCTGTTTGTTCCAACACATCTGGTGACATGGTGGCTCGCTGTTACCTCTCATGGCAGATGGCCACGTCTATCCAGTGGGTGAGCACTTATTGACCACTTGCTGTATGTGTGTCCTGCACACACTGTCCCCAAAATGCCTATGGAGGTGCACACCCTCATGCCTGTGCTCTGTTCACAGAAGGTTGGACCCAGGGTTGAGGGGCCCAAGCTTGTCACCTGCCTTCACCTTCCCACCTCCTCTTGGTGGCCTTGAATTCCATGGAACAAGAAGGAGCCAAGTGTGACAACAGAGCAGAAGGGACATGAGAGTGCTTAAGTGAGGGTCCTGAGCTGGGGACGCCTCCCTAAGGAGGCAGGACAGTGAGAATCAAAGGGCCACGCTGTGGGCTCTGAACAGGGTGGGGGAGCTGCAAGCCTACTGGAGACGCTGGACTGGCTAGGTGTGGTGCCAGCCCCACCCATCTGAGTTTAGAGTTTTTACCTGCAGGCTGCAGGCCTCTGCTCGAGCAGACACTCCCTCACCGCAACCCTCTGCTCTCTGCCTCTGCTCACTGCCGCAGTGTGAGCCAGGAGTTGGGACAGAAAACCCAGCTGTGCCAGGAACCAGCAGAGAAGAAACCCTCAGGCAGCTGGAAACTAAACACAAGGCCCAAGTTTTCTGGTAGAAGAAGCAAAAAGAGAAAAAAGATGAGCCATGTGACTTAACCCTCTAAGGAAGAAGTCCTTCAGATTCCTGCCCTCGGGAGCCAGACAGAAGGGGAGAGTCTGGGGTGTTCCTGGGCTACACCTTGAGATTCTGTCTCAAAGCAACAAGAAAACTACAACAGGAAAAGAAATAGAAGAAATCCAAAGTATTGTCTGCCATTCTGTCTCTTCCTCGTGGGTAGGAGCCTCCTCTGCTCATGGCAGCTTGGAGAGTTGCCTCTGATAGCTGCTGTCTTCTGCTCAGGCTCTTTGTCCCTCTGCTGTGAGCTGTGGGAGTCACCTTCCCCAGCATGGGGTCATCTCTCATGAGGCTGCATACCTTCGACACCTGCCCTCCCCTCCCCCCCCAGCTGCTGGCTAGCCTGTCACATCACACAGCTGTCACTTCAGGCTCCCACAGTGTCTTGAGTTCCTGACAGTACCTCTTGGAGCCTTGCCTTCCTTTTCAGCCAGCCCCAGACCTCAGCCACCTGCTTCTACAAGGAAAGGGCCCCGTGAATCCCTACTCCGCCTTCCATCTCCAGGTGGCTTGGAGCCCCTACCCCATGGGCTCTGATATCCCTGCTCGGTGACCGGAACAGCTCCACAGACCCCTGTGGGGATAGCCCACCCTGGGCTGTGCAGGTGCGTGGGTACTCAACGCCTGGTTTTGTCTCCATTTTTGAGTTTTGGGTTTTTTTTGGTTTTGTTTTGTTTTTCGTGTGTGTTTTTTAAGTTGAGACATCACGTGACTCCAAAGCCACCATATCACCCATCCCATGAACGACCACCTCCCCTCTTCAGTCCTCGCACCTAAGAATCCTTTTCCTGTCTTTGGGTTCTTCTGCTCTGGACATTTCCTTTTGTGGAGTCCCACACTGTGGGTCCTTTTGCGTTTGGGTCTCTCCCGATGTCTTCAAGTCCCTCCATGCTGTGACCTGTGTCGTTACCTGTCATGGCTGACAATGCTCCCCGTGTTCGTTGTTCACTCATCTGCAGAACTTGTTTATCCATTTGACCATCGTGGATGAACGAGTTTCCACGGGGCCTTGTTCCCAGGCCCATGTCCTGGAATGGAAGTGAGGGCGAGGTGACCGCTGGAGCTGTTAGTGGAAGCTTCTGTTTCCAGGGGCACAGATAGACTGTCAGCTCTGGAGGGCAAAGCCTGGGACAGATGGGAGTGAGGGGTGCTAGAGGGAAAGGGGAGGGACCTGCTGTCTACCCCCTGTCTTCCCTCTGCATTCTCCTCAGGCCTCTCCTAGCCTGTACCCCTAGAATGCCCTAGGGCTCTTCAACTTTCCCAGTGCCCATCCAAGCCCTGAATCTCCTTGAGGCTCCTGGTGTGGGTGCAAAGCCACACAGACCCCACCTTCCTAGCCGTGGCCCTGTACAGGTAGGACAGGGGTCCTGTGTACCCAAGTAGGTCTGCAGCCCAGCCCCCCACTTTCCTCCAGGACTGTGTATCCCGTCATGTGCTCTCCAGGCCGGTTGCTGGGAAGCTAGATGAGCTCACGCTCAGGAAGGAGCGGTGCCGCCGCCGCTGCCGCCTCCCACCTCCCACCCTGCCCGGCGGCGGGCGGCCGCCCGCATCGCATTGACTGCTCTGCAGATGTTAGTCTCGGGGATCAGAGGTCTGGCCTCTGCCTGCCCAACAGTTTACTGGCATCAGGGAAGGAGAGCCAGAGAGGGGCGCTCGCTTACAGGAAGACATGCGGCTACTGCCACATAGAGGTTGGCTGTGGGGGGACCCTGCACAGCGAGATCCACAGCACTATGGCCCAGGCTATGCACAGAACTTGTGAGCCACAGGGTGGGGCTTGTGGAGAGGCAGCAAGTGGGCAGGGCAGGGGAGACTGAGGCCAAAACCATTGAGACTCTGTCTTTCCCTGCTGGGGAGCCTGGTGTGAGGCAGGTTTGCACAGTCCCTACCTGGCCACTCCTACCACCCCAGTCACCCAGGCACTCTTAGCCCGTCACCAGCCCCAGTCTCCTGTGCCACGGCTTCTTTCTGTGTCTGATCCTCCATCTCATAGAGACATCAGTGGTTGGGTAAAAACTCACCATGACCCTATGGGTCATTATAGTAGCCCAGTGTTTCTGCTATACTATGTTGTTAGGAGCCAGGCCCATATACAGGCCCAGGAGTGGTTTGTTTGTTTGTTTTTATTTATTTCAGTTTTATGTGCACACTTGTGTGAGGGTATCAGATCCCCTAGAACTGGAGTTACAGACAGTTGTAAACTACCATGTAGGTGCTGGAAATTAAACCTTGGTTTTCGCCGGGCGGTGGCACACGCCTTTAATCCCAGCACTCGGAAGGTAGAGGCAGGTGGACTCTGTGAGTTCAAGGCCAGCCTGGTCTACAGAGTCAGTTCCAGGACAGGCCCCAAAGTTACAGAAAAACCTTGTCTCGAAAAACCAAACCAAATATAAATAAATAAATAACCAAAACCAAAAAACTTGGTCCTCTGGAAGAGCAGCCAGGCTCGGTACTACCCAGGCTAGCCCTGAACTCACCTGTTGCTGAGGATGACCTTGAGCTCCTGACCTTCCTGCCCTTCACTTCCCACACCTGATTTCTTTGGTGTCTGGGATGAACCCAGGGCTCTGTGGTGCTAAGCACTCGCTCACTCTGTCCCCAGCCTTGTGCCACACCAGTTCCTGTATGTTTGGTTTTTGTTTTGTTTTTTAGACAAGGTTTCTCTGTGTAGCAGCCCTGGCTATCCTGGAACTCACTACATAGACCAGGCTGGCCGGAGATCCACTGGCCTCTGCCTCCCCAGTGCTGAAACTAAAGGTGTGACCACCACTGCCCGTTTTCTTTTTCTTTTTTGATTTTTCGAGACAGGGTTTTTCTCTGTCCTGGAACTCGCTCTTGTAGACCAGGCTGGTCTGGAACACACAGAGATCCACCTGTCTCTGCCTCCCAAGTGCTGGGATTAAAGGCACATGCCACCGCTGCCCCGGCTTTATTTCACTTTTTTAAAAGACAAAAGTTTCCTTGTGTAGCCCAGGCTGGCCTTGACCTCCTGCTAGTGCTCCTCCCTCAGCCTCAGTGCCGGGTTCAGCCAGCGAGCCACCACGTCAGATGAACTAGCAGCTGGGGTGACTGTGGGCTGCCTGCAGCCTTCCACACCAGCCCTGCTGCTCTGCTCCGAGACCCCGTGTGAGGCTAGCAACCCTCCCTGCCCTACTCTGTCCCCTTGATGTGGCACTGAGAACCCAGGCCAGAGACGCGGTGAGGCATTAAGACCAAGGTCAGATGAGGTTCAGGTTGTCCCTGTAAGGGAAACTCACCCCACTGCCTCTATCAAATCCAAAGACCAGCTAGCCTGGGAGTCAGTGACGGGTCTACAACCCTGTCCATGCCCTCTGGCCAGCCCTGCCACCTACTCATGGCCATCAGCCTCAGACCTCCACATCAGCAAATGTCCCACCATTGGGCTGTGTGTCTAGCTTGGCCCTGTCAATCCCTCCACCCTATTCCCAGCTTTTCCTCCTCCCAGACTGAGAGCAACCCCACAACCTGGATCAGAAACCCCTCCCTGCCACACCCTGAGTTCTCTCTTCCTGTCCCAACTCTGACCCCTGGGAGAGCCCTCAGGCCCTTCACCTTTCATGCTTGGGTTGTGTTGGGACTCAGCTGCTTACATTGTTTCTGTTATTCTCAGTCCTCCTGAAATTGCCTCCCCCCCCCCACCGTTTCTTTTTAGCCCTGGCTGTACTGGAAATAGCTCTGTAGCCCAGGCTGACCTTGTACTCAAGATCTACCTGCCTCTGCCTCCTGGGGCTGGGATTAGAGACATGCACCACCATGCCTGGCCCATAGTTCTTTTTAAATTAGAATTCACACAGCTGTAAAGATTGTCCTTTCGGGGTCTGTTCACCACCCATGGGAGGATCAGGAGCTCCAGGTTAGCCTTGGCTGCAGACACAGGCAGCCCTCACCTCCTCCAGCTCTATAACACCATGTCTCCTCAGACGGAGTTATTCCATCTCATCCCCAGCCCTTGGAGTCCCACATGGTGTGTGCTCTTGTGTCCTCAAGGTTCCTCCGAGCTACGCGTGCTAGAGCCTCTCCTGTTCATGGCTGTGTGATATTCCTGGCTGTGGACAAAGCGTGCTGTTCCTACCTTCCATGTGCCGTCATTCACTGCTGTGGGTGTTCCTAATTTTCCCATGAGTATCTAGAAATGCGTTTGTGGAGTTAACTCTAAGCTAGTGAGTGCTTTGCTGTCTAGGAAGCTCCCTGGCTGCTTCCTGGAGTCCTTGGGCTTCAGCTCCCACCCTCCTCAGCCGTTCCTGTTTTCAGTTTATCGAGATAGGCTCTTTCAGTGTAGCCTGGGCTGCTCTTCCAATCCTCCTGTCTCATCCTCTCGGGGTGATGACAAGGGTGCTCCACAGTGCCTGTCTTCACTCCGCTAACTGGAATTGACACTTTGCTCAGTGCCTGCGCCGGTCTGCAATGCAATGCAAGGGCTTCTGGGTAGGACTGATGTTGCCAGGGTTGATGAGGGCCAGGAACATGAGTCTGCTCTGTCTGCTGCTTATGGGGCCTTTGTCCTGGGAGACCAAGGGAGTGAGAACCTAGGAGAACCTTGTGGCCCTATGGTCCTGACAGGATGGCCAGGGCTCTTTGTCCCTGCATGGGACCCTGCTTGCCTGGGCTCCTCAGCCTCCTTCCCAGGAGCTCTGACACTATATGGCCCTCTTCTGGGATACCTCACCTTCCAACAGGTGAGGCCACAGTCCCCAGGGGCAGCTGTAAATGACTATAGCCCCATGGGGGACTCACACCACTGTGACTCCTGCCTGCCCACAATGGAAGTATCTTCTCCTTCCCTCTTTGGCTTTGGGGGTCTCCTCGACACCCCAGCTCCTTCAGGGACACCAGGAACGACAATTGTGGCCCAGGCCTGAGGAAGCTTGAGGATAAGGGTATGGTTTGATGAAGGGCTGGGGAAGCTCCGCTTAGCTTAAGGGAGGAATAGAGGGTACCTTGGCCTCCGCTCTCCTAGCCCAGCTTCTCACAGTGTCCCCCACCAGTCCCTAATTCCTGTCATCCTTGGGGAGGAGGGTCACAGACAGAGTCTAGTGCTTCAGTAGTTCTGGGGGAAACTGAGGCTTTGTCCTCTAACCCCAATTGAATGCCCCAGGAGAATAGGACCAGACCAGGCACTGGGCCCGGTAGGGTGCGCCTTTGTTGACAGCCCTTCTGGGCCGATCCGCCCCCTACAGTAATTCTCCGCACTCTGCCAGTAACTGCCCTGACTTACCAGGCAGGCATCATTTCCTGAAACTCAGCCCAGCCTTAGGGGAAGTCGGGAGCCGGTGACTAACCCTCATGCAAATGGGGCCGGCAGGATCACTGCTGCTCCGAGCCCGACAGAGCTGCTGAGCCCGCGGCCACCGTGGTCATGAGGCTGGTGCTCCCCGGCAGCTCTTCCAGGGGGACACGGCGGCCACTGCTCAGCGCCCCACACCCCGACCATGTCGCAGCTGCGCTTCTGGCTGCAGTTCGCCGCGCTCAACAAGGTAATCATCCAGGGACCAGCAGGGCCACCCAGAGCCACCTGTGGCTCCCCTGAGCTCCCACAGGTGGCAGAACTGGGGCAGGACGCCCCCCAGCCCTGCCCACTCTGTACTTTCCCTGGCAAGTCACAGTGAAGTTGCCAGAATTTTTTAAGTCAATGATTTGGAACTCAGAGCAGTAGCCAGCATGGGGGTGACTGGGGAAGGAGGTACAGGGTGTAGGTGGCCAGAACTGACCTAGCTCCCCTCTGTGCTGGGGAAGAGAGTTGATGTTCTCAGCCCCTGTGGGACCCTTGTTAACACCTCTTCCTGGACTAGGGCAGAAATCAGTCTCAGCCAGGTCTCGTGGGGTAGGTAGAGCCGGGAGCCCATCTTTCCTCTTGTCTCCCAGTTCAGAAGGGGTGGGGGCTTCTGTGTTTCCGAGCGAGGGAGGGTCCTTCCTGGGCTTGGGAGCTGTCTACTGTATGACCTCTGAGTGGCCTAGGAAGGTCTAGCTAGGGCTTGCTTCTGCCAGTTCCCTTCCCCCTAGCAGGCCTACCTGAGATGCTGCAGCCAGTAACCACAGTGGGAACCCTCCTAAACTCCTCATTTGTGCCACCCAATAGGTTGATGCTCTTGCCTCTAGAGACCCAGCAGGGAGGAACTACATGGTATAGACTTTAGAGGGGCCTCACTGGGAACCCCATCCTCAGATCATCCTGCAGGGGAGGCCCAGGACCAGGCATCCAGCTGTGACATTTCCAGCAGGTGGGGGGCTTACCCTGTGGGTCTGTGATAGTGACAGCTGAGAGCTGGGTCCTGATGTGCCCTGGAGCATCGGCACCCACACATGAGCAGGGCCTGGGCACCCTGGAAACCGTGTCCAGAAGTGTTGTCCCTGATCCTATGGGTGGCTGGGCTGTAGGGAGGTGGCGTCAGGTTGTTTGTCCTTTACTGGCTTTGTTGGCAAAAGTTTTAGACTGGCGTTGAAGGTGCCAGGTGAGGCGTTCTTCTACCACTCCAGCATTGCAGGCAGAGGTAGGAGGACTGGGGGTTCAAGGCCAGCAGGGGCTACATAGCAAGTTTGGGGTCAGCCTGTGCAATGTGAGGCTGTCCGGGGCAGCACAGTGCTCCTCAGAGCCCTTACTCTGCCCTGTGTCATGCACATCACACTGAGTGAGGGGCTTTCTGCTGATACAGTGTACTCTTAACCATAATGGCCTGCCGTGCAGATTGCCTCAGTTTCCCCTCACTTCCTTTCTCCATCCTGTGATGCTTCAGGACATAAGCCATCCTACCCCCTCAGTCTGCCTCCCTGGGTCAGCCTTAATTGACAGTGTCCCCATCTTGGGGAAGCCAAGATGAAAGTGACAGGGTTTGCCTCCTCCAGCCACATCTCCAGAGATCATCCCAGGGAAGATGAAGATGGGGACAGAACGGGCCTGAGTTGCTTCTTACCAATGGCTTTGCTGAACCTTGGTTTCACCAGGCCCTTATAATCCACTGACTTGCTAGGGCTGTGTGCGGGGAGGGTGTTGGGCGCCCTGGTATGTTCTGGGGAGCCCTGAGACATACAGCCCCAATGCCTAAGGGCTTCTTATAACTCTTCTGCCTCCTTCCTTGTTCTCGCCATACTGGAGACCACATGTTTCAGAGCTGTGCCATGCTGCTCCATCTAAACCCAGGGTTTAGACTGGGCGCTATGCTGGGGACAGGGAGATGGCACAGGGCGCAGGCTGTGGCTGGCTTTCTGAGCCTGCTCCCAGCACATGATGGAGAAATGGGTCTCGAGAGCCCATGGTGCCCTTTCCTGTCCCTAAATGCAGGCTGCCATCTCTGCAGTGGGGTCACAGGGCCCTGGGAGGTGGGGGCTGTGAAGCCCAACCCCATAGCAACCCAAGTTCATACAGGCTTCTCCAGGAAGCTGCCAGGTGCCCAGACAGACCTCCCCTTCCCTGGATAAAACCAAATGGCCCTGGCCTGCCTCAACTAAGGGGCTGGCACTGGCAACCGTCCCTATACCAATAGAGAAGGACCCACCCTAGGGCCAAGACTTCAGAGTCCAAGGAGACAAGCCCTGCCTGGAGAGGGCCTCAAAGTGGGCTGGGTAGGCTCAGGGCCATACTCAGGGGACTTCTGTCCCTCCCCGCTCTGCAGCCTGGGACTCCTATTGCCTGGTCACTTCACCTTCCTGTCTCAGGGAGAACTCTTCCACCCGGCACAGCCTCATGTCCCTGGCATTCTCTGAGCACACCTCTGTCACAGACAGTGGCCCAGAGAGCCTGCTGTGCACTCTGGGAGTGCTCACTGTCAAGACCCCAGAGTCAGGGTGTGTGAAGGGGCTTCCTACAGCAGAGCACCCCTGCTCTGGTGTGATCCTAATGCCTCAGGGTAGATGTCACCTGCCACAGGGCTCAGGGAGGCAGGGTAGTTCTGCCTAAGCCAGGGCCTTCAGGATCCTCACCCTGACCTCAATTCATTGTCTGTAAAACTAGAGAGGTGGGTGGGGCATGGAAACCCCCTGCCCTGCAGGGTGCTTTCAGGGTCTCTAGGTGGAGATGGTGGCTCACACCTGTCATCTTGGGAGGCTGAGGGAAGATTACCATGAATTTGAGGCCAGAGCAAACAAACCTAAGTTTATTGAATTTGATCCATATTCCATTTAGTTCACTCATTTGAAGTGTATATTTCTGTGGTTTTAATGTATTTGTAGCTGTGTATTTAATGACTTGTAGAACATCCCATCCCATCAGACAAAACCCCATCCCTGTTAGCCATCACTGCACTCGTCCCCAGCCCTGGACCCTCGAATCCATTTGTCACCACTGGGTTCTCCTGTTCTTTTGTGTGGTTTCTCACTGAGTGCCATGTCTTCAAGGTCACTCCATGTTGTGATGACTTCACTGCTGTTCACTGCTTGCACACTCCACTGTGTGGCAGGCTACATTGTCGCTTGCTTGAGTGCCCACACCAGCTACTGCCTCACCCATGCCTTCTTCTAGGACCCCTCATGCCTCGAGGACCTCTCCAATGCCTCCATCTTCTCATCTTCTGTGGATTCCCTGTCAGACATCCCTGACACGCCTGACTTCATGCATGTTGATAGCCTCAACGAGGTGTCCACCATCTGGGACGTCAGCACCACCTCAGCCACCCCTGGCAAGGTCAGCAGGGCCGTGGCACCACCTCCAGAGCCACTCTGGTGACATGGGTGGAGCAGGGAGGGCTGTGGCCTGTGTCCTTCTTGGGAGTAAAGACAGTGTGCTCAGGCCTGGGTTATAAGGGATGCTGTACCCCAGAGGCTGGAGGAACAATCTCCACAGCCTAGAGGCCCGCCACACATCCAGTGTCCCCAGATGACCCCACTGGGTCTCAGATGTATGTCTTCTGGAAACAGGTGCAGTCAAGAGAGACACAAAGTGGTTTGAGTTTATTTTCCTTTGGAGTCTGTTAGTTACTGAGTTGGAGTCTCACATAGCCTGGGCTGCTCTCAACTTTGCTCTGTAGCCAAGACTGACCTTGAACTCCTGATCCACCTACCTCAGCCTCCTGAATTCGGGGCTGGCAGGCGTGTGCCAGCATGTCTGACTCCAAAGGCAATTTGGGTTACCAATTCTCACCCCAAGAACTCTGCCCTCGGTGGACCCCAGAGGCATGGATGAAGACAGACATGACTGCTAGGGGCTGCTCCTGTCCTGGGTGGGTACAGTCAGTGACCCTGCTAAGATCCCTGCAAGGTCCAGGGTGCCTCATAGAGAGCACCTGGCCTCATGTCCAGGACGAGGAGACACTTAGCTGATGACTCCTTGATGCATGAGACCCCAGAGCATGCCACAGTGAGGCAGACAGTGTCTCCCAGGGCATCCTGGCTTCTGGGACTGACCTCTTTCACTCTGCATACTGTAGATGGGTTTCCACATAGACAGGGCTCCAGAACTCAGCAGGCATGTGACTGTAGGGTACCCAGGCTTCGGGGTGTGCAGAACACTGACCCAGAAGGCTTGGTCAGCAGGGAGTTTTGCCCCCAGAGGACACTAATGACTTGTATGGTCATTCCAACTTGGAGAGCCCTTGGCATGGATGGAACCTCACTGAGCCCGACCTGGTCCCTAATTCTAGTGATACAAGGGAACCCCAGTCTAGGCGGTCCTGGGATCTTCCAAATGGAAACTTCTAGACTTTGAGAGTGTAAGTTAGGAATGTCCTCAGGAGTCTCCAGGTGGGAGTCCTTGATGCAGCTCTGAGATAAAGGCCAATTGTGCAGTTGGCAGGGGGCCATCTGGAGGATGGGGCGCCCCTGTGAGCCCCTGACCCCTTGCTGTGAGGAGCCACCGCTGGCCTGTTCCCTTCTGAGATCAAGGCCACAGGGTACTGCCCACCCCGCCCAGGGCCTCAGGCTGCTGTGGACCAAGCCCCTATCTGAAACCTAACACCCTGCACTGCCCCAGCCCAGCAGGCCGGAACATGACTCAGCCTTCCAGGAACCTCCACCAGTCTGTTTGGGTTTTTGTTAATTTAAGAAAGAAAAAAAAAAAAAAAAAAAAAAAGAAGAAGAAGGCAGGAGGGTTGAGTGTGGACTTGTAACCTTCCCAAGCTTCCGCTGGCTTTCGACACCCCTGGCTCTGTTCCCAGCAGAGCAGGGGACATGTGACAGTGAGTGTCCCTGCAGTGCCCCAGAGACTCCTGTCCTCCCTCAAGGGTGCTGAATATCAAGTGAGTCCCGCAGGCCAGGGCTGAAGGTCGGCCTGCCATCAGGAGCAGGGCCTACAGGGCCCCATCCCTGAGCAGTCAGTCCCTGCTCTGCCAATCACAGGGGCTGGGCTCAATGCGCAGAGCGCTCCCCTGGCATGCACAAAGCCTTGGGGTCCATCCTTCGACCACATGAACCAGGTGTGGTGCTGTACCTGTAATCTCAGCGCTCAGGAGGATTGGGATTTTAGGGTCCTTGGCTACATGGGAAGTTTGAGTCCAGCCTGGGCTACATGCCTTTATTTTAAAAAACCAAACAAAGGGGAGTGTGCTGTCATTACAGGCTTTATTCCCAGCATCTACATGATGGATCACAGCTGTAACTCCAGTTTCAGGGACGCTGGCACCTTCTAGCCTCCACAGGCCTGCATGCACACAGTGCACTCACACGCGTGTACAGAGAACACCCATACACATAAAATAAATAAGTCTTTAATTCCAGCACTTGGGAGGCAGAGACAGGCTGATCTCTGTGAGTTCGAGGCCAGCCTGGTCTACAAGAGCTAGTTCCAGGGCAGGCTCCAAAGCCACAGAGAAACCCTGTCTGGAAAAACCAATAAATAAATAAATAAACAAATAAGTCTTTAAAATCTATCCTTATATTAGTTTGGGGAATTGAGAATCCATTTGCAAAGAAAAGCCACGTCCCCCGTGATGGCTACAGACTCAACTCACTGGCCAGGCCACACACCATTTGTCTATCTGACCCTTCAACACGTGTGGCTACGTGCCCTGCCCAAGTTCACTATGATGAGACTCAGGGCCATCCATCTCTCCTGTAAAGGACAATGGTTTATGACATTTGGAGTATGGTCACACTATTGGGGACATTCGCCAAGCCCGCAGCTCCCAAGTCTGCATTCTGGGATGTTTGGCTGGCTTTTGTCTGCTTTTCCTTGGCCCAGGGGCTACTACCTCATGGTCCCCATATGCCACAGGGACACAATCTGTCCTCAGCCTGTCCTACCAGGATCTGCCACGTCCCAGGTTGAGTCGGGGTGGGGGTTGACCCCTAAGAATGAGCAGCGCTGCCTAAGGATACAGGTACTGGCATAGGAGGCCATGGCTCACATCTTCCCTCCTGTCCCTACAGCTGTTCCCGCCTAATGGGCCATTCTCAGCTCTTGAAGGTCCGGTGACCTCACTCTCCAGCACCCCACTTCTTGTCAGCTACCAGGTAAATTGGGTGGCCACAGTATCTCCTGGGGATCTAGAGAGAGGCTGCAAAGGCATCTCCAGTGTCCTGGACCCGGGGCAGCCTATGGAGATCTGAAGCCCCACTTAGGGGTAAAGGTGGAGCCACCTCCACTCCACAGCACTGTGCTTGGCCCACTCCGTGCAGCATGGCTGCTGCCCTGGGGAAAGCTGGGTCACTGCAAGTTAGGACAGACCCTGAAATGTCACACCCTGCAGTCACACAGCCAGCCTGAGGAGGAGGAGGGAGAAGAGGAAGAGGAGGCAGAAGAACTGGGCCACGCTGAGACCTATGCCGACTACATACCATCCAAGTGTAAGTCTGGGCCAGGGACAGGATAGAGATGCTTCCTAGGAAGACAACTCTGTAAACCTGAGGGCTCATGGCCCTCCTGGTCCGTAGTGAGGGCGTCGGGACAGTCGTGTGCAGAGTGGGCACCTGGTCCGTAGTGCGGGCGTCGGGACAGTCGTGTGTGCAGAGTGGACACCTGGTCCGTAGTGAGGGCGTCAGGACAGTCGTGTGTGCAGAGTGGACACCTGGCATCCTACTGGCTGCTTCTGCCCTGCTATTTATTCTGCACCCACTCTGCCCTCTGTCCCCTCACCAGCCAAGATTGGGAAACAGCATCCAGACCGTGTAGTGGAGACCAGTACACTGTCCAGTGTTCCTCCCCCAGACATCACCTACACCCTGGCACTACCCACCTCAGACAACGGGACCCTATCTGCTCTACAGCTGGAAGCTATCACCTATGCCTGCCAGGTGCCAGTCCCCCCACCCCTGCCAGGCTCATAAGGAGGCCACCTGGTGCCCCAGGCCTGACTCACCTCTGCTCACCCACAGCAACATGAGGTCCTACTCCCCAGTGGACAGCGCGCTGGGTTCCTGATTGGGGATGGAGCCGGTGTGGGCAAGGGCCGCACAGTGGCTGGCATCATAGTGGAGAATTACCTGCGGGGCCGGAAGAAAGCTTTGTGGTGAGTTCCCACCTGGCCTGATATCCTGGGTGGGTGGGATAACATGAGACAGGCAGCATCGCGTCTGACCAGGTCTCTTCCCCCAGGTTCAGTGCCTCCAATGACCTCAAGTATGATGCAGAGCGGGACCTGAGAGACATTGAGGCACCAGGCATCGCGGTGCACGCATTGAGCAAGGTAGGGGTCATGGGTGACCAGCTGAGTCCCAGCCTTTACTAAAGAAGACACTGAAGTAGAGGGGTCCCTGCGTGTGTCCCCACGTCTGAACCTGTGTCCACAGATCAAGTACGGGGACAACACTACCTCAGAGGGTGTCCTCTTTGCCACCTACTCTGCCCTGATTGGAGAAAGCCAGGCAGGTGGGCAGCATCGCACACGCCTCCGCCAGATCCTGCAGTGGTGCGGCGAGGCCTTCGATGGTGTGGTATCCTGCAGCCAGTGGATGGATGGGCACGGAGAAGGGCAGAGCCGGAGGACTAGAGCTTGCACTGAGTGGGGGTTGAATGTGAGCGGCTCAGCCTGGGAGGGACCCAAGGCAACACTGAGGTCTTGGCGTGCACTGACCCGTGGTTGGGAGCTCCCCATTCAACTAGACTGCACCTTCGCCTCAGAGCGTGGCCCTTTCAGAACTGCTTTGATACGGGCCAGGCAAACTGTCCTTCTTCCCCACTCCTCCTGCAAACTGTCCTTCCTCCCCACTCCTCCTGATCGGTCCTAGCAGGCCTGTAGGCAGCCACTGACCGACAGTATCGGACAGAGCTTGCCCATGCTGGGGCTCCTCCATGTGGCCAGCCCACAGGACCCAGGACACAGTGTATGCCCATGGTGAACGCCGCTGGCCCTGTAGGGATGTGCCAGGAGTGGTGGCCCTGAGCTTGCTGTGGCAAGAGCCTCTACCCAGTGTGTTCTTTCTGCCCTTCTTTCCTTGGTGTTGTGGTCACCATGTGCTCTGCTAAGCCATGTCCCCTTGGTGCACTGTTTTTTTAGGCAGGGTCTCCCTCAGCAGGCACCGCTAGGCCTGGCTTATGTGGTGCTGAGGATGGAACTCAGAGCTTCCTGCCTGCTAAGCAAGCATGCCTCCCATAGGGTATCATTGCCCCACTCCCAGTACCCTTTTAACACCTACCAACGGAACACCCTCCATCCTTCTGGAACATTCCTTAACCCAGCATATCCCAGATTGTGTTTGACGAGTGCCACAAAGCCAAGAATGCCAGTTCCACCAAGATGGGCAAGGCCGTGCTGGACCTACAAAGCAAGCTGCCCCAGGCCAGAGTGGTGTACGCCAGTGCCACAGGTGGGATGGGGGCAGCAGCTGAGCTGGGTGGGCAAGCTCCATCACATATGTGGCCTCTGGTACACCTACACAGGAACGGGGGGCGTCCTACCAGCTGTGCACAGAACTTCGCTCTGTACCTTTTCTGCTTGGTGGCACCTGGGGCAAATATGGAGCTTGCTGTCTCAATGCCACCTCCTGCCTGACCCAGAGGGTCCTCCTGGACGTGCTCCCTTGGACTTCAGTTCTCTTCCCTTGGCCTCCCCACCTCCCTGGGGTTATGACACTGTACCTCACTCAGCTCCCTGCTTCCAACCAACCCCTAGGTGCCTCCGAGCCCCGCAACATGATCTACATGAGTCGCCTGGGCATCTGGGGCGAGGGCACACCCTTCCGGACCTTCGAGGAGTTCTTGCACGCCATTGAAAAGAGGTGAGCCCTGCTCTGCCTGTGAGGATGGCTGTCCCTGCCAGGAATCCTGAGGGCCCTTGATGCACGCATGCCATCCTGTCTCTCCCTAGCACCTCCTGTTATGCGCCCTTCTCCTAAGTCCTCTGCCACGCTCCCCTCTGGCCATACAAGTCTGTCCAGGCCCAGCTCGTGTCTTCCTCATGGCCACAGGGCCTCTGCTATGTGCTGTGTTCTACCCTCTGTCCATTTATCCCCTAGTGGGACACAGTCTCAAAGGCCCTATCTGTCTGCAGGGGAGTGGGCGCCATGGAGATTGTGGCCATGGACATGAAGGTCAGTGGCATGTACATCGCACGCCAGCTCAGCTTTTCAGGGGTTACATTCCGCATCGAGGAGATCCCGCTGTCCCCCGCCTTCGAGCAGGTCTATAATCGGGCAGCCCGGCTGGTAAGCTGGGGTGAACAGGGACCTCTGTTCCTCCTTCCACATCTGTGTTGCACAGTCACGCCATCCCACAGGTGTTGTTGGTTTCTATAGTGGAGCCCGCATCTGCGCTGCTCTAGCCAGGCTGTCTTTAGTTTTATTCGCTTTACTTTTGTTTGTTTTTTGAGGCAGGGTTTCTCTGTGTGGCCCTGGTTGTCCTATATCTCTGTAGAGTAGGCTGGCCTCGAACTCACGGAGATCTGCTTATCTCTGCCTCCCAAGTGTTAGGAATAAAGGTGTGCGCCAACACCGCCAGGCTAATTTTCTTTCTTTCTTTCTTTTTAATGATTTTTGTCTGTGTTTGGCATTTTGCCTGCATGTCTGTTTGAGGGCATCAGCTCTCCTTGAACGGAGTTACAGACAGGTGTGAGCTGCCGTGTGGTTGCTGGGAATTGAACCTGGATCCTCTGGAAGAACAGCCAGTGCTCTTAACCACTGAGCCATCTCTCCAGCTCCAGCCCCATCACTTTTACTTTTATTTCTGAGACTATCCTATCTCACTATAGCTCAGCTGGATTCAAATTCCTGACAGTCCTCCTGCCTCAGCCACCGGTGTGCTATACTAAGAGGCATGTACCAGAATACCTGACTTTTCCTGAGGGACTTACCGCTATGATGCTGTGGCGCTGACAGACCTGCCTCCACATCCTGGGGGGTCGCACTAGATGATGATATGGAGCCAGTGACCGTGCCCTGCCTCCATGGCCTCTGTACGGACAGATTCTTGTTCCCACACTATCTCAGCAACAGGTCCTCAGCCCTGGACCCTCCTCCCTCTGCTCTCCACGTACTGGTGTGACAGGCATGTGCCATCATCCCCAGCGGTCCAGTGTATGCAAGGCTTGACCCATGTGGTGGCACACTGCTGTCCACCATGCACTCAGGAGGCCTGGGCTACACAGGAAAACCTTGTCTCAAAACATAACAAAACCAAAGGCCAAAATGCATGGTCCTGGCAGAGCCATGCTGAGAATAGCCCTTTGGGAATCAGTGGGCATCTATGGTGCCTGTCCCTGTGGCCTCCAGTGAACATTCTCGATTCTTCAGGCCCAGCACTGTCCCCAGAGAACTCTGGACTACATCATAAGACAAGTGGGACTCCTGGCAGGGAGTGTGTGGCGGCCAGGGGCCCTGCTCAGGACCTGGCAGAGGTGACTGGACATGGCGCTCACGGTGCTCATGGTGCCCAGGCGGCCTGAGCTCCCCTGCCCTGTAGAAACTCCGAAACCTAGGTATGGTGTGCAGGCCTGTCATCCCAGCACTTGGGAGGCAGAGGCAGGAGGATCGGAAATGAAGCCACCCTAGGCTACATGAAACCCTGCCTCCAGAAGCCTCCCCAGTGAGAGAGACGTTTAAGTTGGACATAGTGTTTTAAGTCTCAGTGTTCAGGAGGCTGAAGCAAGGGGATCAGGGGCAGCCTGGGCTACATGAGATTCTATTCGTTTGTTGTTTCTTTGTTAGGTTGGTTTTCTAGACAGGGTTTCTCTGTGTAGCCCTGACTGTCCTGGAACTCACTCTGTAGACCAGGCTGGCCTCGAACTCAGAGATCCCCCTGCCTCTGCCTCCCGAGTGCTGGGGTTAAAGGTGTGCGCCACCACCGCTGTCAACTATATAAGATTGTTAATCAGATAACAAACAGCCTTTGCACAACCCTGGTTGTTGTGAACATTTCTTTGACAGCTTTGTGTATGAGCCTGTGTTTTGATCCTGTTCACCCCTGCCCTGGGCTCTGGCTGTGACATCCTCACTGTGCAGTTTTGGTTGCGGCCCTTACTGCCCCTCACCCCACCAGCCCCTGGAGCCCCTGCATGAGGCCAGCTGGCAGGCTTAGCACAGGCCTTGCTCTTGCAGTGGGCTGAGGCCTTGAGCGTCTTCCAGCAGGCGGCCGACTGGATCGGCCTGGAGTCTCGCAAGTCCCTGTGGGGTCAGTTCTGGTCAGCACACCAGCGCTTCTTCAAGTACCTGTGCATTGCAGCTAAGGTGCAGCGGCTGGTGGAACTGGCCCAGCAGGAGCTGAGCCAGGACAAGGTGAGTACCGAGACCAGCCTTGAGGGCGTGACCCTGATAGCTGCAGCCTCCCCTCATAGTTGGGTGGTGGGGTGTCTGGAGCCTAGGCGGGGCCTCTGGGGAACTTGATAAGATGGGCTAGTCACCCTGGAGCCCAGCTCAGACACTCCATCCCCACAGTGTGTGGTCATCGGTCTGCAGTCCACAGGAGAGGCGCGGACCCGTGAGGTGCTGGATGAGAATGAAGGCCGCCTGGACTGCTTTGTCTCAGCTGCAGAGTGAGTGATGAAAGTTATAGGGACACAGAACAGGCACCAGGGCAGCCTTCAATAGGGGGGCTCCCTGGTATGTCACCTTGCATGGCCTATTGCTACGCCTTGACCCTCAGCAACTGTGTAAAACCAGGAGGGGCAGGAACAGACAGGAATCTTGTGGGTAGCCCTTGGGTCTGGAGGGCACATCACTGAGATGCTGGGGTCTCAACAGGAGACTTTTGGACATCTGCCCCCACACAGGTAGTACCATTTCCACACAGTTTCATGGGCTCCTCAGGTCTGGCCTGTTGTGCCCTCACAGGCTTACATGTCCCTCTCAGAAGTCACCTCAGTCCACCCTACGGAAGCTTCCCACTGCCAGTCCACAGGGGCTGCAGCCTGAGACCAGTGTGTCTCATTGTCACCCCTCCCTGAGGCTGCTTGCTGTGGCGGCTGTGCTGAGCACTCTTCTCCTCTGCAGAGGCGTCTTCCTGTCGCTCATTCAGAAGCACTTCCCTTCCACCCGGAGGAGGCGGGACCGGGGAGGCGGAAAGAGGAAAAGTAAGCACCCACCAGGCTCCCCACCGCCTGGAGGACTGTCCCATTCTAGTGTCCCGCACCAGCCCGTCTGGGAGTTTGCACATGGTCACCCACGGCAGTACAAGGGTGTAGGCAGGACTGGCCATGTCCCTGCAGAGTGCTTAGAGAAGCTAAGTTCTGGGACAGGACCCTGGTGGGCTCCAATCTCAGGCCGCCCATCCAGCCAGCCCCACTAGCCAAGGCCTTCGGGACCCCAGTATCATTGCAGAGCCCAGCCCCAGCCCCACTTGCTGGCAGATGGGGTGGCCTCTGAGTGCTGCGCAGCCATGCTTCTTAGCTGTGTACACGCTGATTGTAAGGACAGGACTGTGCCCAGAAAGCACAGGTCAGAGCACAAGGCCACCTACCTTCCGGTTCACAGATTCCCAAAGCCAGGCTCAGAGAAGCCAAATAATTCACCTGTAGACACACAACCCAGCATGAAGGACAGAACAGTACAGGGCTCTTCCACTCCTGAGTCCCTAGGACATCCACAGGCTCCTTACCTTCCGGCAGCCTACAGCACTGAGAGGAGGTCCCTGGAGCAGGCTTTGACACCCTCTGAGCCTCTTACTTTCCAGTGGAATTCAGCCACGAAGCCAGCCAGGGCTGAGGATGGGGCCACGATCTCTCAGTTCACCTTGTCTGCCCAGAAGTGGGGCTAGGGTCTTCCTGGAGGGCACACAAGACACACCAGGAGAGCACACGAAGCCTGCCCAATCCAAGACAGGCCTTCGGTCCCCTCACTAGCGCCTCACTGCCTCCTGCCCTCTGCCCTGCCACTCCAGCTTTACCCCCTCCAGCTTCCTCGCCCCAGCTGACCCCTGACTCCTCCCTCAGGGCGGCCTCGGGGTCGCGGCACCAAGGCTCCCAGACTAGCTCTGGAGGCATCAGGAGTCATCCGCATTAGCGATGGCAGCAGCACAGAGTCGGACGCTGGCCTGGATAGCGACTTCAATTCATCCCCAGAGTCACTGCTAGATGACGATGTGGTCATCGTGGATGCCCCCACGCTCCCCACAGATGACCGAGGTGAGCCTCCATTGTCCAGCCATGCTCCACGCAGCAGACACAACCGCACGAGGTCCTTTCCCCAGCACACGCCCACGTGGCCCTTTCCCCAGCACACGCCCACGTGGCCCTTTCTCCAGCACACGCCCACGTGGCCCTTTCCCCAGCACACGCCCACGTGGCTCAAGGCCATGCTGTCAAACAGGAGAGTGACCCTGTCCTGCTTGGCCCTACTCCCTTGCTATGACTTTCATCCTGGCCCTGTGGGCCACTTCACTGACACTGACGCTTGCTCTTCCCTCCCCTCTCCAGGTCCCCTGTACCCACTTCAGAGAGACCAGCAGGGGCCTGGTGTCCTGGACCGGGTAGAACGGCTGAAACAAGGCCTGCTGGCCAAGGTGCGCACACTGGGCCGGGAGCTGCCCGTGAACACATTGGACCAGCTCATCCACCAGCTTGGGGGTCCTGAGTGTGTGGCTGAGGTGAGCCTGGTAGCCCATAGAGGGCTCTAAGGGCTGTGGTCAACCCGTAGGGACAGAGTTGGAGTCCGACTGCAGAGGGAGGTGCCCCCGCTGCATGAGAGACGGCTTAGCAGATAGAGCGTTTCCCACTCTTCAGGTGGCCCTGAGGACACCAGCACGCATGTGCCGCACACAGACACACACACATATAAAATAATTAGTATTTTCTAAAAAGAGAGCAAAGAAAGACAAAGGCAGGAATCCTCATGGGCTGAGGCCACACTGGGAACCAAGTCCCTGCGCAGGGCCCCAGCAGGGCCACCTCTTACCTCAGACAACAACAGTGCACCAGAATGCGGGCTGCCACACTGATAGCCCGTGGGGTCCCCCTTCTCCTCAACCACAGATGACTGGCAGGAAAGGCCGTGTCGTGTCCAGGCCCGACGGGTCCGTGGTCTTTGAGTCCAGAGCAGAACAGGGCCTGTCCATCGACCATGTGAACCTCAGGGAGAAACAGCGCTTTATGAGCGGCGAGAAGGTGGGGCCTGGTGCTGGGCAGCAAGGGGCCCAGGTGCCCCGGGGTGCTCCCAGCACAGCTCTACAAGGGAATGGCTACCAGGTGGGGAGAGGGTATGTGTGCCTGCACTCCTGAAAGGAGTGACCCTGGGGACCCAGAGCTGAACAGTGAGAAGGCCCCCAACACCCTGTCCCATCCCACCCCCACCCCCAGCTTGTGGCCATCATCTCTGAGGCCTCCAGCTCCGGTGTCTCCCTCCAAGCTGACCGCCGCGTCCAGAACCAGCGACGCCGGGTACACATGACCCTGGAACTGCCTTGGAGCGCAGACCGCGCCATTCAGCAGTTTGGTGAGCCTCCTAGCCCTGGCCCAGGTTGTCCCTTCCCGGAGACCCCTCATCCCAGTCACCTAGAGCCTCTTTGTCCTCAGGTCGCACCCACAGGTCCAACCAGGTCTCAGCGCCCGAGTACGTCTTCCTTATCTCGGAGCTGGCAGGGGAGCGCAGGTTCGCCTCCATTGTGGCCAAGCGGCTGGAGAGCCTGGTGAGCAGATGGGGGGGAGGGCAGACCTGGGGAAGGTCAGGGACGCTGGAGCCTGGGTCACAAATGGTCCTGGGTCACTCTGGCAGGGTGCCCTGACCCACGGAGATCGCAGGGCCACCGAGTCCCGAGACCTGAGCAAGTACAACTTCGAGAACAAGGTGAGTAGAGGGCAGCTGCGGGGAGGCTGCTTTCTACCCCGGCCCCGCTCACACCTCTTGCCCCACAGTATGGCACCCGCGCTCTCAGCCGCGTCCTCACCACCATCCTGGGCCAGACGGACAACAGGGTGCCCCTGCCCCAGGGCTACCCAGGAGGGGATGCCGCCTTCTTCCGTGGTGAGCCTTTCTGGGAGGCATGTGGACTACAGTGGGGCTGGTTCCATCGGGATTTGGGGACTGGGTGCATGGGCGGGCTTCAGGGAAAGGACTTGGCAGGGTCGGCCCTGGGGTCCGAGACCAACGGGCTGGTTTACCCTGGCAGACATGAAGCAGGGCCTGCTCTCTGTGGGCATCGGTGGCCGTGAGTCACGTACTGGCTGCTTGGATGTGGAGAAGGGTGAGTCCGGGAATACTGGAAGGTGTTGGTGCAGGGGCCGCTGGGAGGGCCCGAAGGCGCCCTGAGACTCAGCTCTGTCCGCAGACTGCTCCATTACCAAGTTCCTGAACCGCATCCTGGGGCTGGAGGTACATAAGCAGAATGCTCTATTCCAGTATTTCTCTGACACCTTTGACCACCTCATCGAGATAGACAAGAAGGAGGGCAGATACGACATGGGCATTCTGGGTAAGCTTCCGGTCAGGGCTGCAGTTGAGGCCCTGGGAACCCCTCCAGTCTACCGTTGAGAGGCTACAGACAAGGCCCAGAGATGGGTCCAAGCTGCTGTCACTGTGAGTGTGACCACCCGGGAAGCTCAGCTAGAGACCACACAGTGCAGCTACAGCACAAGGAATCTCAACGCTTTCCGAAAGCTTGCGATTTTTGTGTCGGGCTGCATTAAGAGCCAGCCTGGGCTACATGCCGGCTGCATGCTGTGCTCACTGGATAGAGTCCCTGTTGCTACTCCAAAGCTACAAGTGAGGACAGATGGTCACTTGTAAGGGCTACGGGGAGGCGCTGGTAAAGGCAGTTCCTCCACTGCATACTGACTTCAAGGCCAGCCTGAGCTACTTGAGATCCTCTCAATGTAAACAAATAGGGAGACTGGAGAGGTAGCTCCCCTTCCCCACCCCACACCACTGCTGTGACTCCAGCTCCAGGGGATCTGATGCCGTCTTCTGGTCTCCATGGGCACTGCACACGGGTGCAGATAAATGCCCAGACACAGTCCCTCTGTGCAGCTGTGCACAACAAGACATCAGGGACCCTAGACTAGAGGGTTCCTTGACACCCACAAGATATCTGGTCTCCAGGCTTTTGGTTCCTCTGCGCACCCACGGGGTCACCTCTGTGGTATATCAGAGAAATCGGTTGTCTTGTCCTGGCTGCTGACCATCTACCCTCTCCTCAGACCTGGCCCCTGGCATCAATGAGATTCATGAAGAAAGCCAGCAGGTGTTCCTGGCACCTGGGCACCCACAGGATGGGCAGGTGGTCTTCTATAAGGTGAGCAGGGAGCCACCCATACCCAGCCATGGCTACAGCCCCCGAACCTGCTAAACCCCCTTCACCACTGCAGATCAGTGTGGACCGCGGCATGAAGTGGGAAGAGGCGCTCACCAGGTCTCTGCAGCTGGGAGGTCCCTATGACGGTTTCTACCTCTCCTACAAGGTGAGTGGACCCACTCCTGGTAGGTGCCCTGTCAGCCACCGACCCAGAGACCCTGGTGGGCAACCGTGTGACTCTTGGGCCCTAGGTACGAGGCAGCAAGATGAGCTGCCTCCTGGCGGAACAGAACCGCGGTGAGTATTTCACTGTGTACAAGCCGAACATCGGCCGCCAGAGCCAGCTCGAGACCCTGGACAGCCTGTGCCGCAGGTTCCACCGGGTATGGAAGGGCCTACCCTCCCATGGCAGCTGAGAATGTGTGGGGAAACCCCTGAGCCTAACCTTCCCCGCTGACTTATGGGCCTGCATCCCCAGGTCACCGCGGAGGAGGCCCGGGAGCCCTGGGAGAGCACCTATGCCCTGTCGCTGGAGCACTGTAGCCACGCCACCTGGTGAGGCCCGGCGGGAAGCCTGGGCGGGAGGCGGAGCCCGGCGCCCAGTGTCCCAGGGCCTCGTGGGCTGGGAAAGCGCACGCTGCGAGCTG
Organism: Ondatra zibethicus; assembly: GCA_004026605.1. Classification (NCBI taxonomy): domain Eukaryota; kingdom Metazoa; phylum Chordata; class Mammalia; order Rodentia; family Cricetidae; genus Ondatra; species Ondatra zibethicus. The sequence goes on from PVIU01012164.1 coordinate 48,013, forward strand.
ACCAGTGGTCCCCTGGTACAGGAACCAGCGCTGCCGACTGGCACAGGAGGGCAAGGGCTGTGCCCAGGGCCTGCGCCTCCGCCACCACTACATGCTGTGCGGGGCGCTGCTGCGCGTGTGGGGCCGCATCGCCGCGGTCATGGCGGACGTCAGCAGCAGCAGCTACCTACAGATCGTACGCCTCAAGACCAAGGACAAGAAGAAGCAAGTGGGTAAGTGGGGCGGCGGGCACGGGATCCCCAGGATTGCCAGGTATCGTCCCCAGGCGGACATGACCGCGTATCCGCGCTACTGCAGGCATCAAGATCCCCGAGGGCTGCGTTCACCGCGTACTGCAGGAGCTGCGGCTGATGGATGCCGAGGTGAAGCGCCGCAGCACCCATGGGCTGGCCGCGCGCCCACCCACTCCACGCGCCATCGCGCTTCCCTGCGGTCCTGGTGAGGTGCTGGATTTGACCTACAGTCCCCCCGCCGAGGCTTTCCCGCCACCTCCACGCTTTGCCTTCCCTTCGCTTCCGCCCCCAGACCCCAGTTCTCTGATGCTGGGTGCAAGAGACCCTGCAACCAACCCCGCAGAGCTGGCACACCAGGGCTGCGACATCAATTTCAGGGAAGTGTTGGAGGACATGCTCCGCTCTCTGCGCGCAGGGCCCACCGAGACCCCTGCGCCTCTGGTGGGCATGGGTGGTGGGGGTACAGAGCGGCAGAGCGTCATCCACTTCAGCCCACCCTTCCCGAACTCGTAGGCGGCCACCATGGCCCCTGGATTACAACTGTCCTGGGCAGCAAGGCCCACACCGGCTCCTCTGCGAGCAAAGAGGTTCCCCACGACAACTACTGAGGGCACCTGGCCGCAGTGCCTTACCCGCCAGCTGGGTGCGGGGCCTCTCCTGCGCTGAGAGCTGGTAACTCAGGAAATCCGGTGCTGAGGCCCCGCCATCTATGGGGACTCCACGGGGCAGACCCCGTTAATATATGCAATCCCCTCCTCCCTAAATTATTGTCACACGCCACTTCCCAGCCCCGGAATCCGTGGGCAGCTAGTGGGCCCTGGTTTCTATGTATTTATAATGAACTCTGGTGTATATATGTAAAGATCTTTTTTAAAATATATGCGCCTTTTGCCTACTTCCCAGTGTGCTGTGGCCTGCAGGTCAGTGGAAAGGGGGTACCTGAGGGTCACAGAGCAGACGCGCCCCTCCCCCCTTAAGAGTAGACACAGATGATAGGGCCAGTCAGCAAACCTAGCCTCTTGTTGGCTGGGTGGGGCAAGCTGGAGATGGAATTCACCCAGTGGCAGCTGCAGTCGGGGCTAGCTGGGGCTGAGGATCCTGGGTCCCCAGCCTTGCAGAGGGGGTTGAGGAGAAGCAGGTCCTCAATCAGTAGAGGGATGACAGGGAAGACTGAGGCAGGTGGCTATCTATTGGCTCTTAGGCCACAGTCCTAGGGTCACTTAGCCTGGCAGCACAAACCTCACAGCCACACAGGAGAGGGGCCATGGGCTGCTAGTGTACAGGAGGGCAACAGAGCCTCTAACAGACTCCCAGACCTGCCTGATGTCACCTCACCACACTGCCTGTCCCAGAGGTCCTGGCTCAACCACGCCCACTGCTGGCAGTCCCAACGCCCACATAGAACATGGGGACAGCTTACACACATACACATAATGCACGCACACACGCAACTCTAAAGCAGCTTCCCAGACCTCAACCCAAGAGGCCTCCTAACAGGTTACCGCCCTCCTAGGAACAGCCCTGCCCACACTCTGGTTCTAACCGTCGGCCTGGGCAGAGCCTCAGGGATTACTAGGGAACTATAACCAGCTGACCCAGTTCCGGACCTGCAGAGTCCTGGGGCATAAGCATGGCCATCTAATCTGCAATGCGCTCAATTCCTGACCCGAGGACACACATGTTTCAACATTTTATTCCCACAAGGCAGCCAAGGTGAAGCTCGAGCCCAGGGCCACAGGCCTCCAGACCTTCCTCCGGCAGGGGATGCACGCCAGATCCTCAGGACTGCCCCACCAGCAGGCTGGTTTGCAGGCAGGCCATCATGAGTGCCGGGGTGGAAGGCTCCAGGGGTCACAGGGCAGGGGGGCTCGGCAGGGGCACACACTTGTAGGGCTAGAGATAGCACGGCAGGTCTTTCTCTATCACCTGGGGCTCCTCCATGGGACCATAGCGCTTCATCACGCAGCCATTCTTATCGATGAGAAACTGTGGGACAGAGAGAACACAGTGACAGAGTGCAGGGGAGTTGGGGCCCCCTATACTGTATGCCACTCTTACCTTGGTAAAGTTCCATTTAATGGCACTGTTAAGAGAGAGAGGGAAAAGAAAAGAGGGCTTAGCAGTGGTACCCGCTAGAATGTGGGGGTGTACACCTTTAACCCCAGCACTTAGGAGACAGAGGCAAGCAGATCAGAGTTCAACCAGCCTGGGGAACACAGTGGGTTTCAGGCCAGCCAGGGCTACATAGTGAGACCCTGCCTCAAAAAAAAACAACAACAACAAAAAAAAAAACCAAGAAACAAAAAACAGAGGGGATTCACTCAGTAGTTAAAAGAATATATTGTTCTCCTCTGGAAAAGGGGGAGGCCACATTTCCAGCACCCACATCACATAATGGCTCACAGAAGTCTGTAATTCCATTTCCAGAGACTCACAGGCCCTCTTCTGACCTCTGAGAGCATTAGGCATGCACATAGTACACAGATACATGCAGACAAAACACCCATACACAGAATGAAAATAATCTGGGAAGGGGAGAAGGTGGGTGGAGACCTGCTTGCTCTGGAGGACTGGAGTCCAGTCTCCAGCATCCACAGTGGCTACACTCTCCCAAGCCCTCTGACTCCAGCTCTGGGAGGTGCAACACCCTCTTCTGGCCTCTGCATGCACTACACCCGGGTAGTGCACATAAACACACTCAGGCAAAGCATTCATACACATAACATGCAAATAAATAAATCTGAGGCCGGGCCAGGTGGTGTACACCTTTTTAATCCCAGCACTTTGGAGGCAGGGCAGGCAGATAGATCTCTGTGAGTTTCAGGCAAGCCAGAGCTACACAGTGAGACCCTGCCTCAAAACAAACCAAAAGTTGGCACCTGCTCCCATCCTTTCTAGAGTCATCTGGCTGCCCCCTGTCCACTCCCCCAGGGCCACTCACTTTCCCAGCATGCCCCTGCCCTTGGGCTGGACTTTCATCCATTTCCACAGTGGGTGGGCATCGTCCCCATTTACACAGATCTTGCTGTACATGTCAAACTTGACATTGTAGCCGGCTGCAAACTCCTTGATTTCTTGATTACTTCCTGGCTCCTGCGGGTAATAATAGACTGTGGTAAGGTGGATGCCCCTGCACACAGAGAGAGACAGATACACACACACACTAACACAGCACCCTGACTCTGGGCCACTGCCTGGGGACCGTCACACACCTGCTTCCCGAACTGGTTGCAGGGGAAGGCCAGGATTCGTAAACCACACTCAGCATATCGGGCATGCAGATCGACTAGCTGAGTGTAGTTTACGTCGGTTTTGCCTCATTGCGAGGCCACGTTGGTGACGATGCACACGAAACCCCTGGGAGAGAAACAGTAGGAATGAGGTCACCGTCAGGGGAGTCACTTTTTCGGACTGGCCTTGCACCACCCACGTAACCAGGCACCCACTTGTACTTATCCAGGCAAATCATGTGCCCGTCGATGTCCTTGGCCGAGAATTCGTGCATGGAACGCGCACAGCGCCAATCATCACGGGATGCGCACTGTAAAACAGGGAGACTGAGTGTCCTACCCCAGGTTCCCCAGGGACAGAGTACCACACCAACAAAAAGAATGCCCAGAAAAAAAAAAAAGAATGCCCAGGAGCACTGGGCTGCGGGGCAGACCAAGGCTCCTCCCCCTTCCGTACATCTGCCCCCTTCTGAAAGGAGCTGTGGAGCCCCTAGAAGATGCTACCAGGGAAGAGGACGGTAGGGGTACCCCTGGCCGCACACCGAGCCCAGGAGCTCGGCGCAGCTGCTGCCCTGAGCAGGATCCTGCAGTAGAGGCCCGGGAGCCGGATCCGTCCGGCGAGGGCGCGCCCTCCGGCGGCGGCACTCTCGAGCTTTCCTCCTCCTCCTCCGAGGGCTCGGGCGCTTCCGAGGATTTCGGCGTCGAGGTTCACGCCGTCGCCGGCCTCCCGGGGACCCGTCACGCTGCCCGCAGCGTCCCGGGTTGCCGGCGGCGGCGCGGCCCATGCCTCCCCGACTGTGAGTCCCGAGGGCAGCGCGGGGACAAAGAGCCGGTAGCCAAGGTGCCGCCGATTGTGACGCGCCAGGCCGGGCGGGGCGCGGGACCAGGTGAGAGCCCGCTATGGTGACCCCGACACCGGTTCCCACCCCAAAGGAACCTCCCCCAAGGCCTGACCACCTTCTGCCCGGGGAATGCCACTGGAGTCCGCTTTCCCACCAGGGTATCCCCTAGTCTAGCTAACAGACCCCCAAGACCCCCGATCTCCACCCTGGGACACGGTGACCCAACCCCGGACCCTGTCCCCACCAGATCGCTGATACGACCGCTGTGACCGCAATCCCCCAGGTCCCCGGTGTGCCCACCATGGTGCCTGCGAGGCCTGGAGCAGCCAGAGCCCCGCACAGCAGCGCTGGCTTCAGTAAGCGGCTCAGTCGGCACCAGCTCATCGCGGCGGCTGGAACCACAGCTCCTCCCCTCACACAGCCGACCAATGTGCGCGATGCCAAGTCTGACTTGCCCGCCCTCGGCCACGCCCACTGACGTCTCTTATTGGTCGAGTGCGCCTGCGCCAAAGACGCGCGGCCCCTGCAGCCAATGGGAAGCCGGAATGAAGGGGCGGCGTGAGCGGGGCGGGGCTTGCGGGTTTGTTGTTGTCAGCAACTGCGCATGCTCAGTGGTGGGAAAGACGGGGAAACGGAGCTGCGCCCTCGCGGACTGCGCGTTGGAGGGCCGCGGACAGTTAGTTATCCGCGAGGTTGCCTGCGGCGGGGCAGGGAGCCCGGGCGCTGAGGGGAACACTTGAGAACACAAAGCGAGGCTAAGCCACCCCCTAAACAGCCCCGTTGAGTACGAGAGCTTCCTATTTCCACTGGAGACAAGAGTCTCATGTAACCCAGGCCTCATGTTAACTCCTGGTCCTCCTCTCTCGGCCACCTGCGTGCTGGGATCGCGGGTGTGTGCCATCCCACGTCCCCTCCATTTCTCTCTTTCTCCTTTTTCAGAGCTGGTCTCATGTAGTCTAGGCTACCCTCAAACTCACTGTGTAGCCAGGATCCTCCTACCTCCACTTCAGAACTGGGATGGCAGATACACACCACGACGCACTGCTGGGGATGGAACCCGGGGCCTGGAGCATGCCAAGTGAGAGCCCCCCAGCCCCCAGCTTGGAACTCAGCAATCCTGCTGTAGACTCCAGAGTGCGCCAGGCCCCACCCTGTCCCCTGTAGATAACGGGGGAGGACTGTACAGACTGATTCACGTGAAGATTGGTTGCAGACCCCAGCACCGCCTAGGCAGGTCTGCTTGGATGCTTCTGTAATCCCTGGGGCCAAGTCAGGCCGATCAAATGCCCCCAAAACAAGACGGAGAGAGGCATGGTGGCCACACCCTCAACCCCAACCCTTGGACGCAGAGGCCAGCCTGGTCTAGTAAGCAAGTTTCAGGTCAGCCACCTCTGTATGACCTCAGAGGTTCCTGCACGTAGAAAAGAAGCCATGGGTCTTGAAGGCCTGGGCGAGAAAGTAAAGGCCCCAGTTTGCCGCAGGCCTCTAAGCCCAGCACTGCTGGCCCTTTGTCCTCCGGTGTGGAGAGACCTAGAGGTATGACTCATGAAATTCCTCAACCCAGCTGCTTGTCCACCCCACCCCCAGGATTCTAATCCCTAAACCAGCCCTTTGTCTTCTCTGTTTCTCTGACCCTGGCCATCTGCGCTTGAAGAGAGTCCAGACGGCTGGGTCCATTACAGGGAGCCCGGGAGCCCCTGCCTAGCCATGGGCAGAGCCGGGCAGCTAAGATGACCAGTGATCTGGGTTGTCACCATCCATTCTTCCACAGTTAGTTCTGGAGCATTCTCTGAAGCCCCCTGGCCAAGATCCCCCATTGGTCGGAGGGCCTCTCCCATCTCAGGAAGTCAGCTGTTTCCTCCCCAGCATTCCCCAGCACTTCCAGCACCGGAGGTTTGTCACGTGTTACCTTGCAGTTAGAAAAACCAGTACCTAGAGGCTCAGATTGGCCACGCCCTCACAGGGTGGCTGGGAGGCTCCAGCTCCCTGCTTATTATCAACTGAGAGGAAGGCGGAACTGCGAAGACCTAGAGCTGGGGCTGATGGCGGCCACTCCGAGGAGGAGCCCGCCCCGTGCTCTGGGAGGGACTTGCAGGTGGAATATCTGCTTCTCCCAAAGAATCCCAACTTCACCCTAATTTCACCAATTGGGAAATGAAGTCCTGGGGTCCAGAGGCAACCACAAGTAGCCACTTAGAAGACCCTGAGAAGCCACTACCTCCAGGACCAGGACTGATGTCTGGCTTTTACTACTTTGTTATTCTGGAGACAGGCACTCAGGTAGCCCAGGCTGGCCCAGAACTCACTATAGCCAAGGATAATCTGGAACTACTGATCTCACACCTCTACCTCCTGAGTGCTGGGGTAACAGGTGTTTCTGTGCCTATTTATGGGGTGCTGGGAATGGGCCTGAGGCTTCGCACATGCAAGTGAACCCCTGAGCCCCAGCCTTGGTTTCTGAGACCAGGTTTCTCCTCTTTTCCCAGGCTAACCCGAGCTCCTGAGAGCTTTCGCAGCACTACAAAGGCAGCTGCACATCCGCCAGCAGAAGAGACCCTGGAATTAGAAGTTGACATTGTAGGCCGGGCGGGGGTGGCACACACCTTTAATTTCAGAGGCAGGCTGATCTCTGTGAGTTCGAGGCCAGCCTGGGCTACAGAGTGAGTTCCAGGACAGGCTCCAAAGCTACGCAGAGAAACCCTGTCTCTAAACACCACTCCCAGACACCGCAAAACAAAAAAACCTTGATGTCATGGAGGATCTGCTAAACTGGGGTTTAGGAAAGATTAAGTTATGTAAAGTGGAATTTATCTAAATTAGTGCTCAAAGCCAAGCAGCCATGGTATGGACTGTAGGAAGAGTTCCTGCCTCTCAGAAAACGAAACTGTGGTCTAAGGACAGAGAAAACACTTCAGTTTTATTATTAAAATTGGCGCACGCCTTTAATCCCAGCACTCAGGAGGCAGAGGCAGGCGGATCTCTGTGAGTTTGAGGCCAGCCTGGTCCGCAAAGCACGTTCCAGGATAGTCAGGGCTACACACAGGGAAAAACCAAGAAAAAAACCCAGTAAAATGGAGCATGAATCCCAACAGCCAGGGGTTGGGGAAGCCCAAGGCGCAAATACTATGGTCCTTACACACTAGAGTACTCCTCTGCCCCGAGGAGCCAAACATGAGTGTTGTGGAATATTAGTTTAAGGTGTGCTACATTCAGTGTTTACACTGTGGAATATTTGTTTAAGGATGCAAAAAGGTGTTGCATTCTCAACAAACAGAACTTGGCCAGTTAGGATCCATCCCATCACACAAGGAGACAGCCAGATTCACAGCAGTCCTGTCCCCAGAACCAGAGCCCTGGCCAAGTCCACCACCACCACCGTGCGGGCCAGTCCTGGTCTGACTTTGAATCCCAGTTTTCACTCTCTCTCTCTTCCTCCACAGACTCAGACATTATCACTACACTTTGGCTTCAGTACAGATCATTGGACAAAAATTGGAGCATTTGATTTCTGAGTTCTCGCAGATTCTAACACCTGCCACCACACACACAAAGCAGGATTCTGTCAGCCAGGAAGGAGCCCTGGCCTGGCTGGGGCGCCTCAGAAGAGTTCTCCTTCCTTCCTTCCTTCCTTCCTTCCTTCCTTCCTTCCTTCCTTTCTTTCTTTCTTTCTTTTTTCTTTTGATTTTCTGAGACAGGGTTTCTCTGTGTAGCCCTGGCTGTCCTGGAACCCACTCTGTAGACCAGGCTGACCTTGAACTCAGAGATCCACTGGCTTCTGCCTCCGAGGGCTGGGATTAAAGGCTGCGCCACCACTGAAAGGACCTGCACATATTGGGGTGCTCTCTCTCAGACCCTGGATTAGGCACAAACCACACCCCAACCCCTGTTTTCACAGAGCTCATTTCTTGAGCAGGGAACAAAAGCTGAAGTGGCAGCTCTCTGACCCGGGCAGCCAGCAGCAGCGAGGGGCCTCGCAGCTGGGACTTTTAAGAATAGAAAAAAGGGGGGCTGGAGAGATGGCTCAGAGGTTAAGAGAACTGACTGCTGTTCCAGAGGTCCTGAGTTCAATTCCCAGCAACCACATGGCTCACAACCATCTGTAATGAGATCTGGTGACCAGAACACTACATATACATAATAAATAAAAATTAAAAAAAAAAAAGAATAGAAAAAAGGGAGGTCTGTGTTAGAATGCGCTGGGGTGTGGTGGTATATTTTGATTGGGCATGTTAATTTGGTGAATCAAACGGGGGCTTTTGATTGCTGGACTTCAATACATTTATAGCTGGACCACGTCAGCCTCAGAAGGAAGTGGGCAAATAAGGGAATAAACCTTGGCGGCTTTAGGAGCCTTAGGCAGGGGAATGGGGCAAAGGCAAGGCCTGGCAGAGCCAAGTCTGCTGTGCTCCAGTTGGCTGGAGTCCCTTCCCATTGGACAGCTATTTTTAGCACAATGAGCTTGTGACTAGCAGCTTATCGGAACTCCAGAACTACTCCGATTAATCTTAAAACTCTGAACCTTTGAAGTCTTAGCATAATAACATCATACAGCACACCGGTGGAAAGATCTAAAGCATTTTTTCATTTGGAATATACTTTAAATCACTTTTTTAATCCAATAATAATTTCCCATGCAACACGGACGGTTGGTAACCGAGAGCACCGTTGTAAAGTGATTTCCATTAAATGAGTATTAAGAAAATTACATTCACACTCAGCCAGCATTGGGGAGATAGACCTTAAATCCACCCTAGACCATGGCCAAGTTTTCTCCTACTTTCAAGGAGAGAAGGACTTGGCACTAGTACACCAATCCCTGGCGAAACCTTGCAGACATTTAGAGCATGGGAAACCAATTCAGAGCGCTACAGTGATATCTTCACGGCTCGCAGTGAAGGACGGTGCTACAGCGTGAGCACAGCTCGCAGTAGGTTTGGTGGCCTCTGAGCCATGGGTGTGCTTTGGCATCAGACAGATCATAGGCCATGTGGCATCGTTGGCTATGGTGTTTGGAGACCGATCCTTAACATCTGGTTTTATCTGAGGTTTTGTATCAGGCTTTCCTTTGGGCACTAACCAGAAACTCAGCGGTTATGAATTCTGGGCTCCCAGAAGCCAGTTAGCCTGATCTCTCCATGCTTTGCCTCTGGGCTTTTCACTTTTCCTTCCTTCCACATGTCCTCCGTGTCCAGCTGGTTGGCAGCTGCCTGGCTTGCTGGCCACAGGCGTCTCCTACTCTCTCTCCCTCGTTCTCTCCTCCCCCTCCCCCTCTCCTACTTATTCTCTCTGCCATCCAGCCCTGCCTATCCATCCTCGGTCTAGCTATTGGCTACTCAACTTTTCATTAGAGCATGAGGTGCCGTAGTCAGGCAAGATGAAATGAATGTAACACATTTTTACCTAGCTAAACAAACACAGCATAAAGAAATGCATCACACCTCTATATTGTTAAAGGCCATCCAAATAGGTGACCTTAACGAGGAACAAGAACCAAGAAGCTAGACAAATAGTGTGAACCTGAGTAGACCTTACGGTTTTGTTTTGTTTTTTTTTTTAATATTTATTATGTATACAATATTCTGTCTATATGTGTGCCTGCAGGCCAGAAGAGGGCACCAGACCTCATTACAGATGGTTGTGAGCCACCATGTGGTTGCTGGGAAATGAACTCAGGACCTTTGGAAGAGCAGGCAATGCTCTTAACCTCTGAACCATCTCTCCAGCCCTCTTTTTTTTTTCTTTTGGTTTTGCAAGACAGGGTTTCTCTCTGTAGCCCTAGCTGTCCTGGAATTTGCTTTGTAGACCAGGCTGGTCTTAAATTCATAGAGATCCGCCTGCCTCTGCCTCCTGATAGCGGGGATTAAAGGCTGTGCCGCCACCGCCTGACTGAGATTTTGTTTGTTTGTTTTGTTTTGTTTTGTTTTTGTTTTTCAAGACAGGGTTTCTCTGTAGCTTTGGAGCCTGTCCTGGAACTAGCTCTTGTAGACCAGGCTACAGAGATCCTCCTGCCTCTGCCTCCCGAGTGCTGGGATTAAAAGCGTGCGCCACCACGGCTCGGCTGGCTGAGATTTTTAAGAGTGGGAAGTAGGAGAACGGGCTCCACCAGGAGCAGAAGATAGGAGTCAACCCGGTACCGGGACTCGAGTGGATCAGGATTGACCGAGCAAACAAATCCAGAGCCAGCGATCTCCACCAGAAGAGGTCTAACTCCAAGCCAGGGACATCTACAAGAGGAGATCCAGACCAAGATTTACAGAAACAGATCAAAGCCAGCAGCCTAGACCAAAGTAGACTTGAGACAGCAAACTCCAAGAGAGCAGACCAAAATAGGGGAACACTGAGCTACCTCCAGGAACAGGAATAACCAACAAAGTAACTCGAACTGGGACACTGACTGTACCACTAGGAAAACCATCTTAGCTTTTGATCTACTGGCACATAGGAAATTATTCAACAGAATCTCAGACAGGCCCAACCACACCTATTAGAGGAAAAGATGAGTAGAAAAGGCAAGATCACATGCTACGCCACAAAGAACAACACAATACCAGTGAAACCCAAAGACCCTACAAAAGTAAGACTGGAACAACCAAATATGGATGACCCAGAAGAAAATGATCTAAAAAATAACCACAAGAGAATATCTGAAATTATTAAAGATGAATTGAGAAATTATGTTTAAAAAATGGAAGAAAAAACAAACAGAAAATTGGAAGATTTCACCAAATCACTTAAAGAAAACCAAGAAAAAGCACTCAAACATATAACAGAAACTATTCAGGTCTTGAAAACTGAGATAGAAAACTAAAGAAAACACAAGCAGAAGGAATTACAGAGACAGAAATCATGAGGAAAAGAACAGGAACCACAAACGCAAGTACGAACAACAGAATACAAAAAATGGAAGAGAGAATCTCAAGTGCGGAAGATAAAATAGAGGAAATAGACTCATCAGTTAAAGAAAACATTAAATCTAACAAAAGACAAAAATCATAGAAGAAAACTTTCCCTACCAAAGAAAGATATGCCTATGAAGATACAAGAAGCTTACAGAACACCAAATAGACTGGATCAAAAAAAAAGTTCTCTCGCCACATAGTAATCAAAACACTAAACATACAGAGTAAAGAAAGAATATTAAGAGCAGCAAAGGAAAAAGGCCAAGTAACATATAAAGGTAGACCTATCAGAATTACACCTGACTTCTCAGTGGAGACAATGAAAGCCAGAAGGTCATGGTCAAGCATTATATAGACATTAAGAGACCACGGATGCCAGCCCAGGCTACTATACCCAGCAAAACTTTCCATCACCATAGAAGGACAAAACAAGATATTCCGTGACAAATCTAGATTTCACCAATATCTAACCACAAACCCAGCCCTACACAAAATACTAGAAGGAAATCTCCAACCCAAGCAAGATGGCTACACCAACAAAAACACACACAATTGATGTTCTAATTACAGCAAATCCCGAAGAAGAAAAGAAAAAAAACCAAAAACAAAAACGCACAAAATAACATCACCAACGAGGAAAACCAAATTAACAGGAGATAGCAACCACTGGTCATTAATATCCCTAAATGTAAATGGACTCAACTCACCCATAAAAAGGCACAGGCTAACAGATTGGATATGAAAACAGAATCCATCCCTCTTCTGCATACAAGAAACGCATCTCAACCTCAAAGACAGACATCATCTCAAAGTAAAAGGTTGGGAAAAAATATACCAATCAAATGGACCTAAGAAACAAGGGGGTGTAGCTATCCTAATATCTAACAAAATAGACTTCAAGCTAAAATCGGTCAAAAGAGACAAAGAAGGACATTTCATATTAGTCACAGGGAAAATCCATCAAGAGGAAATTTCAATACTGAACATCTATGCCCCAAATACAAGGGCACCTTCATATGTCAAAGAAACACTTCTAAAGCTTAAATCATATATTAAACCCCACACACTGATAGTGGGAGATTTCAACACTCCCCTCTCACCACTGGACAGGTCAATCAGACAAAAAATGAACAGAGAAATAACAAATCTAAAAGATGTTTTGTCTCAAATGGACTTAACAGGCATCTATAGAATATTCCATCCAAACAGAAAAGAATATACCTTCTTCTCAGCACTTCATGGAACCTTATTAAAAATTGACCACATACTCGGTAACAAAACAAGCCTCAACAAATACAAAAAAATTGGAATAACCCAATGTACCTTATCAGATCACCATGCTTTAAAACTAGAAGTCAACAGCAATACCAATTCCAGAAAACCCACAAACACGTGGAAATTAAACAGTGCTCACCTGAATCATCAATGGGTCAGGAAGAAACAAAGGGGGAAATTAAAGACTTCCTAAAATTCATTGAAAATGACCACACAACATACCCAAATTTATGGGATACAATGAAAGCAGTGCTAAGAGGCAAGTTCATAGCACTAAATGCCTACATAAAGAAGCTGTAAAAATCCCACACTTGTGAATTAACAGAACATTTGAAAACCTTAGAACAAAAAGAAACAAACTCACCTAAGAGAACTAGATGGCAGGAAATAATCAAATTGAGAGCTGAGATCAACAAAATAGAAACAAAGAAAACAATAGAAAGAATCAATGAGACAAAGAGTTGGTTCTTCGAGAAAATCAACAAAATAGTTATCCAAACTAACCAAAAGGCAGAGAGAGAATATCCAAATTAACAAAATCAGAAATGAAAAGTGGGACATAACAACAGACACGTAGGAAATACAGAGGATCATCAGGTCATATTTTGAAAACCTGTACTCCACAAAATTGGAAAACTTAAAGGAAATGGACAACTTTCTGGATAAATATCACTTACCAAAATTAAATCAAGACCAGATAAGCAAATTAAACAGACCTATAACTGCTGAAGAAATAGAAACAGTCATCAAAAGTCTCCCAACCAAAAAAAGCCC